>WYDI02034406.1:0-68455 GCA_009867235.2 Psittacus erithacus
CTCCCCATCCCCCCGGGAGTCGGGGGGGGGGGGAAGGACAGGTTGTGGGGGGAAAACGAGCAGGCTGCATGCTTTTCTAATTTACAACTAAGCTTAAACCACGACATGAGTGATAAGGAAAAAAGCGGAAACCTTGTGAAGCTTTGGGAGCTGTGGACTGCACTTGAGCTTTGGCTCCTGGTCTGTATCAGGAGCAGGGGAAAGGCAGAGGAATTCATTTCCAGGGATATGATCACAAGCTCTCCATGTCAAAAAGGACTCTGCAGCACTCTGGATAGATCAATGCAGCTAATGCTGGGGGAAACTCACTACAGAGCTGCTACAGTCCCCCTGCCAGGTTCCAATCTCCCAGTTGCCTGATCCTCTATATCCTCATCCATCTACCAGGGCATCCGCTGCACTGATTCATTTATTCTCACCTGAGAATTTATTTTCAAGTATCAGTAGTTCAAAAAGGATAGGGACTGACTGAGGGAAGAGACATGCATGTGAGCGTTCAGGAACTGAAGGCAAAGGCTGAGCTGCAAACAGCTCCCTGACATGACTACCTAGGAGCAGAAGCAGTTCACCAGAGCTGCTTTTCAGGAGCGATAACATGCATTTTGTCACCATGTGAGTGGGTATCATGAAGTGAGAAAGATATCCTCAATTTTGGCTGCCAGTACTAAGCTGTAATGAGCATAGCTCTCTTCTGCAGGTGAAGACTTTTCAGGACAACAATGAAAATCAGTCTCTATGTTGTTTCCAATCAAATACATCAAAGGACAGATTTCAGAACACCTTTTAAAGGAGATAAATAAAAATCCAAGCCATAAGGAAATAGAATAATTTCTAAGTACATTAAATTCTTGACCTCTTTCTGAAGGTTTATTTTTAGTGAATATCAGATGAGGATCCCATCAAGGTAGTATTTCAAGCTGATATCCTCAGAACTGAAAAATACTGAACTCTGAAGTGAACCTAGTGTAATCTCTGTGTTCAATATACTACTTTAATATTCTCAAAGTTTTTGCCTCCTCTCACACATCACAACAGGTGCCCTTATTCACAGTTTTAAAATATGAGAACAGAATTAAGTTTATTTTGCTGAGATCCTGTTCACCACCTAATTTGAGATAATGCTTTACCTTGTGCACTTTGTTAACTGAGGTAATTACTTTTCATTGCCAGCCTAATGTCAGAAGGCACAAAATGTTTTGAATCAATATTTCAAAGAGCTTTTTCTCCTAAAAGCATCCTGGGAGCAGAAAACACTGAATGAATTTATGAGGGAAACAGCTGGCTATGAAAATATTTTCAGCGATTTCCTTTTCATCACAGAACAGTGTTGACTGGGCTTTTGAACCTACATGGAACAAAACATGAAAGTGTGGTATTTGGATATCCTTTGTTGGTAAGCAGATCCGTATCTAGCAGATCATTTTCTGCTATCACAGCCTGGGAGTCAATGGATAATTAATTCTTAGTTACTCCCAGCTTGATGGGATCTTTTCACACAGTTCCAGAAATCTTTTGAAATTTCAAGAGTGCCACATGGTGACAGTCTACAAAAGTGGTCAGCTTTTATGAAATTGAGAGCGTACATTCAAATTACAGAAGAGCAAAAAGTGAGAGGAGGTGCTATTGTGTACCAGTACATTTGTGCTTGTCCTCCTTTTTGCTCCTGTGCATACCCTTGTTCCACAAGCCCTGGTCCTGGTTGGAGTCTCTATTAACACCAGAATGCAAAGGAGCAAACTCAGAAATAAACTGCACTAGCAACAGGAGCTAGGGTAGTATAGCAAATGAGGGGTGGCCACAGAAGACCTTGAGAAATATGGTTCTCTCTTGCAAAAGGCAGATGAATCTAACATATGTAAGTATCATCTTAAGGGTTATGTAGGGGATGTTACATCCCCATGATCCAGGCTTTTCAGCTGAAACCTCTCACCAGCTCTGGTTGTCACTGCTCCTCTTGCATATCTTTTCTGTGTCTTCTTTACTAACACCACATCAGTCCTTTTTATGTTCTCAATACTCCTTGGTTTTGTGTTGATTTTGCAGAGTGCAAATCCCGTGGATGACTTGACGAAAGTAAGATGAAGTCCCAGTAAGTTTTATTTTCCTTATTTTCTATTGTAAATCCAAGCCCATGTTATGAAACAGAGGCAGAAGGTGTTAACACAGCATTCATGTTTGTCACAGTTTTTTCTCCAAGTCTCCCTGGCTGCTTGTCTAGGAAGTGTACCACCATCTGGCGATCACACCTGAAATTCAGACCAAAGTCAGAAGAAGACTCGCTTTCAGCTCTTGCTCTGGAGCTCCTTTCTGAGGGGATGTCTGCAGGATAACAAACATCCTCACAGCTGCATCAACCATGAAGTGACTAACCATCTTTTGAGATGTGCAAGTACAAATATTATTCTGAATGCCTCTTCACCTGTTTCAGTGAAAACACTGAATTAGCACACACCTAGTAGCTGCAGGTTTAGATTTTGTTATTCCTTTTCTCATGGCTGATACAAATATTTTGCAGTGAAACAGAACTGAGAGAATACTGAAATTGTATGAACCACAGAAAACCTTGGGAGTACAATGAGTGACACATCTGCTAGGCATATACCCCTTCTAATTGTGGAGCTGTCATATCTACAGAGCTCTTTAGGTTTTGTCTGCAAAACACATAGCACATGGCAGATGTGAGCTGCTTGGAAACCTCTTCTCCAAACCACAGGTATTTTTTACTGGAAAAGGCCCACAGCTTTCAGCCACCAAATGGTTTGCAGTCCATGCAAACCCTTGAAGAATAAAACCACTTTAAATAACCAGGTAAAAAACTACTGACCTCAGTAACTGGGAGAAACCAAACCCATTTCAGTCTTTTAGACTTCAAACAGCATTTTCATGATGAGCCTTCTCAAAACACATGGCAACAGATTTACAGGCTGCTCATTTGCCACAGTTAAGCCACAAGACAGTGGAGATAAAAAATGTAAAGTGGTGTGGAAGCCATGTTTGTAATATGACTGTGATTTTAGCACTGTAAGAAGAAATGTACCAATGGCATAAAAACATATTTTTATGCTAACTCTGTCCCTCGAGTTCTCAGGAGAAACAGAGCCAAGGGGGTCAGAAGGTAACCAGGATTCCTGGCTGCCTAATGTTCCTCACTTTTTCTTTTCCAAAATTCTTTTTTATCTATACAATGCAAACAGTTTTTTCAACCAATATCCCATCAAGACCTCCTGCTGTGCTAAATGTGTCTCACCCTGAGGTTCACACTTTGGTGCTATGTAGCACAGTAATACCATCACTTCAGTGAATCAAAAGTCTTTCATTGTTCAGAGGGGCTGTCACCTCTTTGACAATGTCAAAATTAACTGCTTCACAGCAGGGGAGGTCTTAGAAATAATGAAAGTTCCTGCCATCACTTAAGTATAAGCAAGATAACAGGCACTTAAGACATGGAACTGTTAATACCTGACCCTTTTAATGAGGATTTTAACCTATAAGGAAAAAAAAAATACAAAAATAACCACTGAGATAAGAGGAAAAAATATTCTTTAAAAAATTATCTTTCTTAACGCATAATAGTCTGTATTATTTCAAATAAAACGGTTTTGATATTTAAGAGTTACCTTCTTCCTATATATCGGGGCCCAGCAGGATGTACATGCCAGAGGAAAGCCCAGTAAAAAGCAATTGAGCTGTTACAGCTACCTCTGAGCAAAGAAAGGAGCATGTTGTAGAAACCTGCTTTCTTTTTTCTAAAGGAAACATGCACTTTCCTGCTCAATATTAGTTAAGAATAAAAATACTACAAAAAAGGTATGAATACAGCATAAACTGCCTCTTTGGAAAGGGGATGTGTACGTAAAGTCAGTGACCCAGCAACAACCCTTCCATAGTCTACAGCAAAGTTTATTTAGCTTGCAAAGCTAAGACTTTTGCTGCAGAAATATAACTTCTTTTTTTTTCCCCCTAGCTCATCTATGACATCTAACTAACTTAATGATGTTTTGATCATGAAAGGGAATGGGACAGAAGTAGAAGAGAAAATAGGAACACTTTGAACCACTGAGGGCTGGGGTATTTTTTTTCTGCTAGGGTAAGCAACAGATACATTACCGTAGTGTTGCTAACAGCTGGCACAATTTAAACCATTCTCCATGTTCTGTACACTCAGCGAGCGCCAAACAAAAAGGTATCTATTCTGCAAACAGCACTGAGCAAAGTCAGCACAGAGTAACACACTCTCTTACTAGGATAAAATGAGCTGGTTTCAGAAATACACAGTATAAAGAACTCTCCAGACACCAGCAAAAATCACAATTATATTTGGATCCCACTTTACACTTTCAAAATGCCTTTTTACAGGCTTATACTGCAGTAATTTGATGTTCCCTTGATATGACTGTTTTTGCAGGGCATGCACACTTGATTGGACTTTTTACTGCTATCATGCTTTTACTGACAGAAGAGCTTCAATCTCTTTGAAAGCCAGGATCCAGTCCCCATCTGAGCACACTCACTTGTCATCAGTCTCAGCAGCTCCACATCTCTAACATAAAAATTACACAAGGAGAACAGCTACAGATTAACCTGGCCCTACGTACATGTGTGTGTATGTGTACCGAATAGAGACGCTGAATAAGTAACCAAAGGTGTTTTTGGCCTCCTTTTTATATATAAGGTTTACTTGGTACATTTCTAGTACAATGAATTTAGCATAAAAGCTAAGAACAGTTTCAATTTAAAAAAAATATGGGGTGGGTTTTTTTGCTTCATTTTTTCCTTGTTTGGTGATATCAGCTATTTTTGTAGCTGTTTAAAAATACCCATTTTCATTAAAAAACATAAACAGGTAAAGAGATCAGCACAACTGCCTGATAATCTCTGTGACTTTAAATAATTATCAGTGTTGAAAGTAGGTATACCCAGATACATGTATGCATGCCCAGATAACAGAACAGATAATACCATATATATGTTTTATATATGTATGTATATATATGATGTGGCCAGTGCTGACATGCTCACGGCATGATTGGGAGCAGCAAGATAAAGCTGTTGAACTTTTTTCAGAAGAATAGTGGTGAAAAGCTTCCTGATGTTTGCTCTGAGATCACTGTTTCTGGTTGAAAAGGATGGTGGTACCTGGCCAAAGGAACCAACCTGCCAGTGTTGGCACCCACCAGGTGGTTTAGAGACAGTGCAAGAGGGAATCACCCTGATGGTACCTATGGGTGTACCCCATCTCACCACTCCGAAATTACCACTATGTCTGAGGAGAAAAAGATGGTTGTCCTTTGGGTGCTCCTCAGTTTTCTGTGTCACCAAGAAAAAACTGTAGTACACTATAGGCATGTTAATCAAGTAACCTTAAGGGGTAGGGTGAAAGAAAACTATATAATCATCTGCCATGGTAACATAAGATACTGTTGCCATGTTCAAACAGAGGGAACAATAGGAAGGCAAATAGATAAGGAGGGAAAGGAAGATTTCCTTCCATCCCAGGCTAGGGGAGGACAAGTCACTGCTCTGGGCAATGGGCACCGCCTGCTAGACATCTAAGATGAGTTTCCCTTGTTTAGAATAACCATTAGATCACACTTTGCTGTTTTGTCTTTTCCTACCTCTGTAAATCTGTGTTTACAACTGACCGCAAATCTTGTCTGGTGACAAAACCGTGAGCTGCAAGGTATGTACAATGCTCCCTCCCTTCCACTTATACATGCCCTGTTCCCGTGTCAGTATTGCATGGAGCTTGTGCTGGGGAGATGTCCTTGCTGGGCAGGTCCCTGGCAAAGGGCAGAGGAGACAGTGACTCCATGGGGAGTAGCCGCAAGGTCTGTGATGGCACTCAGCAAAGCAGGAGTTCACCCTGCATCACCTCTGCGCACTGTGGGGATATGCACCAGTGCACCCGCCTTAGTGACACTGCTGAAAAAGGCATGTTGCTTGTAATCCTGATCTGTTTATGGTTTCGTGCTAGTCCATCAGGTCGGGGGGCTGTAATTAAAAAATTACGGAAGAAAAAAATCCACCACTTTCCTGAACAAAACTGCTCCTCTAATGCTCATTAGGCTCATTTGCGAAGCAAAACATCCCCAGCGGACAATTCCACACTTATAAAATAAACATCTTCCACACATGTGGTTAAGGACCCTCATAAAATATGTAACAACACATTTCTGTTCTGTGTATGCCTAGCTTCCTGGCATGAAAGTGCCTGCAGTGAATGCAATGAAACTGCGGAAGGAGAAACAAGTGAGATAATAAAACATCTACAGATTAAAGACAGAGATTGGCAGTGAATATGACAACCAGTTCCTCTTCTATTGGTATATATTTCCACTGGGAACTGAGCTCTGAGAATGATATAGATTGTTTTCTTCAATCTATAAGTAAAGGAGAGCAAATCTCAGCAGATTGTTACTTAAAATTTCTCTTTCTTTTGGTTCACTATAGAAATCAGAACATAAACAGTTTACTGTCTCCTCTTTTCAGGTTTTCCCTTCAAGGACAGTCTCTTCTGAAAATTTTGAGGAATTTTCCCTAAAGCTAAAGTCCCTCTGAGCACATTAAATTCCTCTGTTTCAAGATGCCTTCTCTCCTCTTGTGCAGCTTGCATTTTGTGGGAAAACAGAGCCAAGGTAGTCAGGAGTCTGCCTGCTGGCATCTTAGAAAAATCAATGGCTCCTGTCAAAAGAATTGCCTTGGACTGACAGCAGGAATATCTATGAGAGCAGTTCCCAGCTTCACAAAGTCTAAAGTGCTCCTTCTCCAGGATTACAAGGCAAAACTCTCGTGTTTTACCACACAGCACTTCTAATTACTCATCCTTTCCTTTACAGGTCTGTGGCACACCACTTTTTTAGACAAATATAATTAATTATAATATCATGAACCTGTATTATCCTTCACAGAATTGCAGTCTTTTTTCTCTGTTTTTGCTCTCTGCCTAATGTAAAACTGAAACAACAGAACGATACTAAATAATGGGTAAATCGTATTTAAGCTGTGTGAATAATTTATTTTAATGTCTTGCAAAAGGCAGCCTCCTCTCTGTCTCTATGATGCTTGTCCAGGTTGAAGAAACAGTTTGTTCAACCTCAAATTGAATTATTCTTTTTCATTTTAAGGTGGAATTTTTAAAATAAATTTCAATAACTCAGGAACAAAACAAACCAAACTGCCTTATTTGACATGATGAAAAAAATGCTCTGACTTTTATAGTGCTGCTGCTCATATTTCATGTACAATTTGATATGGATTCAGCAGAACATTCAAAATAGTTCTGAAACAGAGATTTTTACTAACTCATGAAGAAAACATTTTTCCAAAACACTGCTCTCACTTCCAACATCACTGTTTGTGAGTACCAGCACACCTGATAAAAAAACCTGGCAAAACAGGTATTTTATCATATAGTACAACTTATATTTGCTGAAAAAGGTGTCAAAGACTTTGTGCCCCACCACAGAGGGCTGCCTGTAAAAGACTTCCCTGTCTCAGGCAAAAGCAGTACCTTGTTAAAGGAAATGCATTTTTGGCATCTGGATCCATTTTTAGTATTAACTCTAGGGGAATATTATACAGCCCATGGTGAAATATGTTACCAGCATAGAGATGGTATCTTCCGTTACGAAAGATGTATTTTTGTGTTCATCAAAGAGGCATAAAACAGCAGCAAGGTTGCAGAGGGAGCATGCCACTTGCAAGAATCGCATCTGGGAAACCAGCCAGAAAAACCTTTTCTTTTCCAGTGGTTGCTTTCATGAGCAAAAAATAAACAACTTAATTTTTTTTCTTAAACTTAATACAAAATGCCTTGCCTTTTTCTGCTTTTTCCTACTTTTCTTTCAGTTCTTTCTTTCTGGATGAAACACGGTGAGAAATACCAGCTGAATCTGAATTTTAACCTCTCTGAATTTCCATCTTTGGTCAGTAGGGTGCTCAAGCAAAACAAACCAAAAAAAGCATACTGCTCTGTCAGAAAGCATTGTCTGCGATCTTTTTCTTGTATTTATATTCATTTTCTTTCAAAACCCAAATGTGCATGGTTGTTTAGCCATATCTTCTTGCTAATTCTCATGTAGGAGTGGGTCTTCAAGGTACTTTGGGCCAGACTTTGTGCTCTGCTTTCCAAAACATCACTAGGAGGGGCTTTGGATCAAGTCTTGAAGGCAATTCCATAAAATCTATCCCAACAGAACTAGACCACTCCAGTTGCACAGCAAAGCACACAGAAATTAGAGAACACCAGCTAAGGATGCCAATGTAGCTTACAGCCAGTCTCACTTGGACACATCATGATATAACTTTTAGTTACCTGAGCACAACACTTTTTTCTGCAAACTCTGCTGCCTTCATCTCTGCTGCATACCGCTCATGGTGGTATAGACTGTGCTTCATGCAAAATCCAGCTGAACTTGCCAGATTGCACCCCGAGTCCCTCCCAGTATAGTGCTCCCGTGGGCACAGGACTTGCCTTGCTGGTCTGCCCTATAGAAGTTGCTTAGGCAAGAACTCAAGCCAATGACGCACAATGGAGCAAAACTGTCAACTTGTTTGTCTGCCCAAGTCTTTTCACAGTACAGTCTCCATAATGTTTGACTGTCTTGTGAGAAAAATTCTGGAAATTGTGGTAGTAAGAAGCCTAGAGTAGGAAAGATGTTACGTTTCAGATATATACTTTTCAACATATATATATGTATATGTGTTGAAAGCATTTATGCAGTGCATGGGTTTCCAAGAGTACTAAGTGCTTCTAAAAACTGACACTTCTCTGTCAGTTTTTGTTTCACAAATGCCCTTTAAAGCTTACTTTCATAAGTAATTAAAATATATTTTAATAATTATTAAATGTTTTAGAGGAGGACTTTGCTTTTGTTCAAGCTGACACAATATGCAGCACTCCCCCATGGCAGGCATTTCATCCTCACTTTGTTAGTACCTTGCCCTGCCTCTGAGGTAGGTTTGAGCAGATGGAGTTCAAGATTGCAGTTCACAAAATCAATAGAGCTGCCTGCATAAGAAAGAGATAATGAAGGAAGACTCGAGTCTAAAACATACCCACTGCGGCTGAACTAATAGTGAGGAAAGCAGAACTTATTCTTTCCTACTTTCCTGTTGTGAATATTTCAGCCATCGTTTATCACTGGCTTGTCTTTCTTTTGTTTCTCATGGCAATAAGCCAGTGATGCCAAGTGATGCCAGCAGGATTCATCACTTTGCTGGAAAGAAAAGACAAAATGGTGAGAGAAGAAAAATACCGGTGTAAATGCACTATTTCTCTTATAGGTGCAGTGTTACTTATGGTGCAAATCATTTCTGTTTATCAAGAGCCCTGAGCTTTGCTCACTTATGCAGCTTTGATATGCAAGGGCTGAAATTGTCTTAACAGAGCAAAGGAAAGAGATATTTTAATGTAATATTTCATATCTACATGCTTCCTACTCTGTACACATGTGGCTTTGCCAACCCACCAAATGGAGTCCTTCAAAGTGTTGTCTTCTAGATAAATGGAACTGCTAGAATATTACAACTGCTATAATTGCTTGAACATTAGATTCAGGTAACGTTGCCAGTGCTCAGAGATCACACTGAAACAGGGGAAAACAGCAGACAGATGCTAATGCCCTGCCTTTCTTAAGAGCATCAAGGTTTCACTGTAAGGGTGCCACCTTATTTGTTTGTTTACCTATGAAAGTCTAACCAATATTAGATTTGAAAAGCAGCATGAATATTATAGCAGGCAGGGAGCAGAAACCATCCATGAAACACCTGGCTTGTGAAGCTCTTTGCTAAGGGAAGACCTCATTTTGCCTTCTGAAACCTAATTGTCAGAGGTGCCCCTGCTCACAGGGACAAAGACAAAGTGATGTGACACGCACTATAGCTGGAGTGCCTCACAGCATCCCAGCCTCTCTTCTAGTCTGTCTTGGCTTGCATTGCCACCACCCAAGTAGCTGTGTGGGCTCACACAGCATCAGCAAGCTGTGCAGTACCTGAAGAGAGTCCTTAGAGGACCTTTAACAGAAGAACCCTTTGATTAAGCCAGATCCCTGCTTCTGAGGGCCTGTGCAAGCACTAGAAAGATGATGCACCACTGAGTAGCAGGAGAAAGAAACGCCCTTCAGACTTTTAGACAAGGAATATCCCTGCATCTCACAAGGAGGGGAAAGAGCTGCTATTTCTCCTGATTTTAATTTTCTAATAAATTGGAAGAGTACTTCAGTTACCTCTCCTGACCCATCTTTTGATCAAAATTGACACTGCTGTTGAAGTGGTACCATTTCATTTTAATGTACACAAGCTGGGGACACAGTTAAAGCTAATAATGGGGACATAGTAAAAGCTAATAATGGAAACTAAACTGAGCCTTCATCTCCCTTTCTGAGGTCTTCAGTGGACAGCAGCAAAAGCAATGCCTGTCCATTTAGATCTTTCAGAAATGGTTGGTTTCACTCACCAGCACCATATTTCATCAGAGCTCCTCAAGTTTCAGAATCATCATCTCAGTTCTAACAAAGGAATAGCTGAAGAATTTTAGAAATCCAGCACTTACTTCTGAATTATATTTTTGGAAATGTAGGCTTGGGGGTGGGAAGGAAAAGAGAAAATTTTATGAAACAAGTATGCAGTTTGGTGCTCCCCAGTAGAAGACATCAGCATAATGAAGAGAGTCCTATGGATGGCCACCAAAATGGTTAGGGACCTGGGGCACATGGTGGATAAGGAGGTACTGAGAGATCTGGTTTTGCTCTGCCTTAAAAGGAAAGGCTAGAGATTTTACTGCTCTCTTCAGCTGCCTAGTGGGACATCATAGAGAAGATGAAGTCATACTGCTCTCAGAGCTGCACAGTGACAGGAAAAGAGGCAACAGTCACAAGCTGAACAAAGAGAAAGTCCAACTGCATACAAGAAAAAAGATGTCATCAGGAGGGTGGTCAAGAACAGGAGCAGGTGTCCAAAAGTTATGGAGTTTCCAACCTTGGAGACATCCAAAGACAGACTGGACACAGTCTGAGCACCCTTGACCTTGCTTGGGGGCTTGGAGAGGATGATCTCCCTTCTAGCCTACACACTTCTGCAAGTCTCAAAAACAGTAAACATAAAGTTTGCTTTTTTGCCTAATGGGCTTTTAAAATCATAAAAATAATATTAAGTAAATTGACTTTCCCCACCTTCTCTGCTGCTTAGTCAACAACAATAAAACTGTTAAATGCTATTTTTCATTGGAACAGCATGAATCAGTGTCCTTGAAAATAACCTACCCATTTTGTCAACAAACCTTAGTCCATCTGGTTTATGCTAGATACGCTGATTTTATTAAATTAAAGCTTGGATATGCTATCTATCCAGCAACAAAGAAAAACATTGCTGAAGACAATTGATCCAGTCTGATCTCTCTATGCTGTGCAAGTAAGTGAAGAGCAACTTCACTGAAGTCAAATGAATTTATGCTGGCATAATAGTGGTTCCTGGGGGAGCGGAATGCATCTTGACTGCCCAAGGCTGTTTGACAATGCAAGAGAGCAGCTCGCTAGAAGCTAATGGTCTTATAGTGTTTACTTCTACAATTCCTGCAAAGGCAGAATACCTCTGCAATTCAAGGTTTCATGCATAGCTACGTTGGGTAAACAGCACAAAACACCTGCAACCACTACAGTGATACGTCAGGAGGCCAGAAAAAAAGTCTTTGGGGATTTGTTTCCACTTGTGGGTGAAGTTTAACAAAGAATCTGCTTGCAGCCTCTTGTTGACTTGCTTTGCTTAATGTAAAGGGATGGATTACTTACGTCGTATTTTTAGGGGTCTAGCAACACGATAGAAGCAAGGAAACCAGCATGTTACAAAGTATCAGCTATCCCTCTTCATAATTCAGCTTCTGTTGTTTGCAAAACTTATCTTACAGAAACCATTAGTTCTAGGCCTGTTTCCATACACTTAGGGGAAACTTTAGGTTACAATTACACTTAACAACTTATTTTAATTAAAAAAATGAAAAAACAACTTCATGTTGCCAACAATTTACTTGTGTCTAAGTGCTTTCATTAAATATTATACCTATGTGAAAATGTCGTTCTTAAGAAAATGAGCCTAAATTGTAGAAGTTCATATCTGTGAATATACTTCACAGAGATACCTGATTATTACCTTTTACTGTAAGGGTGGTAAGGCACTGGAATGGGTTGCCCAGGGCAGCTGTGAATGCCCCATCCCTGCCGGTGTTCAAGACTGGGCCAGACAGAGCCTTGGGTGACATGGTTTAGTGGAAGGTATCCCTGCCCACAGCAAGGGGTTTGGAACTAGATGATCTTAAGGTCCTTTCCAACCCTAACTATTCTACGATTCTATGATTCTATGCCATATGTTTGAGTTTTCTGCAAACATTAAGTCTGGTATTAGTCTATGCACCCATTCGAGTCATTATAAATATAATCAACACACTAGAATCAATGAGAAGAAAGACAATTTAAAGACAGAAAAAAAAAAAAACCCTGATAAATGAGAACTGAAGCAGAATGTAAAGTTCTTTTCCAAGTTAATAAAGACAAACTAGTTTATGACTACAGCATCGGTAGTACGCATACAGCCTCAAGAAAGCAGCAGCAAGTGCTTTCATTGTAGACAATAAAAGAACCTTACCATTTATTAAGATTTCACCTGAAATGTAAAACCTTCTATCAATTTAAGTTCAGGAAATGCACTGCTTTGAAACTTCTATAAGTCTTCATAAAGAAAAGAAAATGTGTAATGGCCTCAGAAAACACGGCTGAAAATAACCATTTTGAAGACTTGTAAAAGCTTATTTGGAGGAGGGAAGAGGGCTGTAGGAGACTGCCTCCATGAAAATTAGCCTGAGAAAAAATCTGCATTTCTTAAACTAAATCAGCTGAAGTTTTGTGTGCCTTTAAGAAAAGAACCCAAGCCCAGTCTTTTTAAAATATATACTTCTTCAAGCATATTCAGACTAATTTAAATTACAAAAAGCCCTTTCTGGTTGAACAACAGCTTTCAGGCCTGAATATCACCTTCAGTACAATAGACTTTCATAAAATTCAAGATGGAGTTTTTTGTGGGGTCCAGAACTAGCTTAAGCCGTTATTGGATCTTGCAGAATGAATCATGACAGTATAGAAAAAATATACATAAATATATACATATATATTCTTTCTGCCACTAGGGGAAATTCTGGAACTTTCTTTTTTGTTTGCTTGTTTAAATTGTATTTTCTGTTATTGCCTCACGTTCCACCTGATATTTTTCTGGTTTTGTGCTCCTTCAACTTTCAGTGTCTAAGAAGAGCTGAATCACTCCCGTGAGTGAGAGGGTGGCAGATAGAGGGGGTCAGGCCCATGCGATTCTGCCTTGGTATTGCCCCATAGCAATACCACAGCACATCAGGGGCTGGTTTCAGGACAAGAGCAGGAGAAGAATGAGATCCAGAGCCCTTTCCTTGTTCCAGCCGTAAACATGATGAGTGGCTACAAAGAGAGGGACATCACTTGCATTCATCTGCTGATAGCATAATTCCTTCCTCACACCACCATCCCAGCACAGCTGGAGCTGTCAGGTATACATGGCACCCTTGCACCCCCCTTGCAGCTGGCGGTTTTTTATTGCAATGGTCTACAGCTGAAAGCACTAGCCCCTTAAACTTTGGATTTATCTACTGGTGAACAGTAGTCAACTTAGCAAAGTACTGGTTAACCTTGTTCAAAACAAGCCAGTTAAAAGCAAAAGCGAAAGCTGAACGGCAGCATTTGCATAGAACATCTCAGCTCTCTTTTTAACAATAAGATAGTTTTAGAAAAACAATAGCACCTTTGAAGCAATACTTGAGTGCTATAACAATACACAGGAAAGTGCAAGAGCAATTAAAGTAGGGATCCATTTGAGACTGACTAATGCAACATGTGCTGCTGACAGTGTCAGGGAGCTGTGGAGAGCATGGAAATGATCAGGTTTTCTGTTGCCATAAAAGACAGCCAAAAGAGGCCTGATTTCCAAAAACAAATGGAAGTTTACTGACATCAAGAGTTGATACGGGATTATTGACCAACATATGACCAATTGCTGACCAATGCTCCCCTCCATTCCTATTGATGTAGCAGATGGAAACTTGCCTTTGAGGTTCTCTAACGCCCTCCATTATAACAGTCTAGTTCAGCCATCAGCATCTTAGCCTAACCCAGACTATTTCATCTTAAAGTTTGCAAGGCTTTCACAGGCAAGAAGTGGGAGAAACTGCAATGAAAATGATATGTCCATTCCTGAGAGCTGGTCTGCCCATTCTGAGAATTCAGGCAACTTTTTCCATGGGACTTGGCTGGATATTGCATATTGCAAAGACTGGTCTCCTCCCATCTCCTAAAAGATCTGCTCAGGTTCACTCACAGTTGAGAAGTCTCAGCTGATAGAAGTTGCCCCATAAGAAGTGTGACCTTGTTATTTAAAATTAGACATAACACATAGCCAAACAGGAGCTGACTGCGGTTGCACAGGCATTTCCAACCTCAGTGGTGGCTGCTGCTCTACACTTCACCAAGGGAAACTGTTAGGAGGCTGAGCAGCAGTACAGCAAACACAGTAGCTTTGCTTTCCTGCATCCTATCCTGTTGTCCCTGACAACTCTGCTCAGACAGAGTCCTGGGGAAGCTGATCTCCACCCTGGGGCTCAGCAGGGAAAGGCACAGCCAGCAGCAGTGTGAAAGCCCCACAGCCGGGTCAGTAAGGTGCCGTGCTCTCTCAAGCAACCCCTGACTCCCAGCACAGCCCAGTCATTTAAGCACATGGTCACCAGTTTCTGGGCTGGAGCCCAGGCTTAAAGCTCAAAAATTTCCACAACCACCTACCCTTTAGCTTTCTAAAAAGCAAAGATGGTCTCTGAGCTTACACCAGTCCGGAAGATGTTCTGGTCTCAAAGCAGGTTTTATTCTTCCCAAGTCACATAGTCCTGGGATTTGAGATGAGTTGATGTTTTGTATGCAGACTTAGTCTTAGCCTGTTCTTTGAGTGTAATTATAGCTATAAACAATCCTACACAAATGATAAAATAAGACACTAATTGTTGTCTTTATTCCCCTGTGAAGGTACACTCTGGCACTATTAATTGTACTTAGTCACAATCTAATTATTCTCCACAGACCTGAAGACAACCAAATATTTACCCATATGAATTTATTAATATCTAGTAATGAATCATAACTGTTCAAAAATGATTTATTTTTTTGTTTAAGGCAAGAAAAAACACAGAAAAGAAAATGTGCAAGGTTGAACACAGTTTGAGTGTTGGGATGCCACAAGGCCTGGGGGCCTCTCTGTGGATCAGGAACCATGGGAGCTCGCCAGAGGTCATGGCCAGGAGTGGAGCAGCAGGGGCAGCCCTATCCCTGGTCATAGTTGTGGGTGCCACAGCCAAGGGTCATGGAGGAATGGGGCTCTATGCCTCTCTGTGTGAGCACCACAGGGGCTGCAGGGGCCTCTCCAGCCTGTCGGAGATGTGCG
The DNA here is from genome assembly GCA_009867235.2 of Psittacus erithacus. NCBI lineage: Eukaryota > Metazoa > Chordata > Aves > Psittaciformes > Psittacidae > Psittacus > Psittacus erithacus. The sequence continues at coordinate 15,499 of WYDI02034406.1, forward strand.
TCCAAAAACATCTGAGAATGTAAGCTTGGCCTTTGCTGGCATCTGTCCCAGACCTTGCCTTGGCCTGCCGGTGCTCTTAGGATGATATTTCTGCTGCATTTAACTTCAGTGCAGATTAAGCTTTCCAGTGCCTCTGCTGGAGATACACCTTAAGACTAGTCTGAATTAAACACATGAGCTGGCCCTGCACTAATTAACCAGTAGGACTAATTGATTTTCACAGCAGGGCCTAGAAGAAATGTACCAAAAATACTTTCCTGATAATATACTAGATATTTTCAAACTCTAAAGGCAGAGCCCTCAAGTTCTCAAAGAATTACCTCTGCTGCAAAGGTCAGAAGTGTGAGGTTGACTAGCAGCCTACATTAATCCTTGTTTCTTACAGATAGATCTACCCCTTTACAAGGTAAATGATTCTGAGCATAGATGTGACAGTTTATTTGATCGTCTTGTAGGGAGAAAAATATCTGGCTTTTAGTGGATAGGGACATTCACCTTTTAACACACCTTAAAATACATAAAAACAATGCACTTTTGGTCACTCTGGATTTTTCAAAGGATTTTAAGAGATGATTTAAAGTTAAGAATTAAAGGCAATTTATATCTTTTAGGTTGACAATAATGCTAATTCCCTCTAGTTGAACAGAAGTCAAATTCAAAGTCAGAAAATTGGTACAGGGGATATCTGCCTGTACTACAAACTGAGCCTTATCAAGACACACATATACAACTGGCACGAGATGGGATCCTCACTGTGGTTCTACCACACATTTCATAAGAGACCTGAGCATGCAAACTGATGCCTGCAATTTGGAGTGTGACTGAGGGGCCAGGATCTATGATGATGTCCTTGAGATCCCTGTGGACCCAGACTCCCTCACTCCAAATCAGCAGTATAGGTATATAGCAGTATAGTCGCAGCGCCAGATCTGGCTGTATGACAGCAACATATTTTCCTACCTTTTCAGTGGAATGACTGAGGCTCTGAACATTTTGAGCATCCTTTTTTTATTGCTGCCACAATTTATGAATACAAATACATCATTGTCAATTGAGTATTTAACCTCTGGGTCTAATGAAGTTCAAGACAACGGAAGACATAAAATATTTGGGATGAAAGCAAAGGATCCTTCTCCTTTTCAGGAGCTTTAGTCTAAGATTCATGCCTCAGTCAGATGGGCTTGGCACGAAATGTCTCCTTTTGAAAGTAAACCAGACTTAATGAATATGCAATGAATCCTATTTACCATTATTTCTGCAACTTAGTAAAATTTTTTACTATATTTCAAAAGAATATTACCACTACACAAGGTGACTTTTAAAGCAACGCTTTTATAGCCTTATTTATTAGAGGATTGTTCCTCATTTATTAAACCTATGGCATATCTTACAAACAAAAAAAACCCACATTCCTGTACACAGTAAGTGACTGGAATATAAATGTCCTGTGTGAGTTTAAATTTGGTGTCTGAAGCTCTCCCATATTCCCTTGGAAGGTATGTAGCTGTGAAGGCTCTAGCACACATCGTACAGAAAGAAATGTCAAGATTGTTCTGCAGAAAATATCTTCCCCTTTGTCATGGTGTTTGATAGCCAAAAAATCAGTCTAAACATGCCTAGGAATATTTTTTCTATACACTAAAGTTAAATTTGTCTTGTTAAATTACTTAAATCTCAAAGCCCTCTAAAGCTGAATGTGGATAAGCAGGAAGTCCAGCAGACAAAGTACCTTGCTTGAGAAGCTTGAAAATATGAAGAAGGGTAGTTTTATGGTCTGACGATGCTCCAGAGCAACCACCTCCCCAGAAGCAGATGAACTCCAGTAAACAGATTTATATTTCTAAAGACTGTGGAATCACCTCATTAACAAAGTACTCCTGAAGAAAAAGCATCTCAGAGCATCACTAAATGTACTGAAATACAGTTTTCTTTCACCACTGGCTGTGATCAGTTTTGTAGGATCTTTGGACAGAATTGCTGCCACACTACACTTGTCAACACGAATGGATCACTAAAATAAAATGTCCTGGCAGTAAAAGCTCCCTGTAACAATAAAAATCATTATCTCAACAAGTTACATCCTCATAAAAAGGGGGGGGAAGCAAACTGATGGCTTTGAGGGTAATCTGGAAGGTAATACAAAAACAAGGTGCTGGCGCATCCAAGTGATTATGCACGCGGTTTGCATATTTTTGTTGCATATTCCTTGATATGTTATTAGAATAGAATCATAAAATCATAGAATGGTTTGGATTGGAAAGGATCTTAAGATCATTCCGTTCCAACCCCCTCCCATGGGCAGGGACACCTTCCACTAGACCGTGTCGTTCAAGCTCCATCCATCCTGGCCTTGAGCACTACCAGGGATGCAGCACTCACAACTTCTTTGGGCAATCTCAGTACCAGTGCCTCACCACCCTCACAGTAATGAACTTCTTCCTTATATCTAACCTGAATCTCCCCTGTTGACTGAATTGTCCAGCAAAGAGAACAAAGCATTAACAATGTCCACAGAGTCAGTGGACATCTCCCGCTGTTAGGGGTCTCTGCTCTCAGTTTGTTGCTTGGTCTGAATGATGGTATAATTATCACTCCTTGCAGTGGACACAGAATTGCAATTGTGTTTTCTCATTCACATTCATAGCCATGGGCGACAGCTCCATCCTGTATATGACAAGCATGAAAGAACAGAATTTGGCTGCTAAAGCATAAAACCTGCAAGGATATATACCACATTATACAAACAAGCACATTACTCAAACAATTGAATAATTTTGTATCTGAAATAAAGACAAAGGATTCACACTGCTGGGCAAACTGAAATAACAGGAAAAGCAGTTGCTTAAGATCATACTCCACCTCTCAGTTGAGGGCTGCCTAGCACTTCTGACACACAGCTCAAAAGTCCTTCCACATGCCCCCACCTCCCATCCCTCGATGTGAGAACATCAGAAGTCATTTCTGAAGCGTTCTGCTTTGACAGTGACATTTCTGACATGATGTACAGTCACCCACTTGACCTAAAAAGCACTTTGTCACTGTGCCCTGCATGGTCCATGCTGGACCATGTTCTGGTGAACAAAGGCTAATTCTTTCTCTAAATATCTATGAGAGTTTTTGTCATGAATAATACTGAGCTAGACTGGGAGCTTAAACCGGGAGCAGTGTGCCTCCCACCCCGACTATTCAGGTTAGACTTGAAATCCGATCTTCAGACCAGTCCAACCTGATTACGCTATCTTCTTTCTCCTCTTTTTTTTTCTTTGTTTATCCGTAACACCAAATGGCATATTCAAGGTTGTATTTAACATTGTTATTCTGTCCAGATAAATTCTCTGTTACTGCCACCAAGAACCAAGGCAATAGCTGTTCTTTAATTCAGCATTGACATCAGTTTACCAAGCTGTGTATGAGATGAGGAAGCTGAGAGATAAGGAGAATTTTTGCTAACTTATTAAGTAGATTCCATTAGGCCTTGCATCTTTTCCTTCAGGGATGTGAATTAGATTCTTCTGAAATGCAAAGAATCATACTTGAAGACAGGGGCCATTTAAATGTGAAAAATGTTTGCTGCCGAGAAAAAACAGAGGCAATGAAGAATACAAACTGTCACAGCACACGACACAGACAAATCCTTTGGAAAATTCCTGTGTTGCCTTCACTTGGATCAAAACCACGTACTGGGTATAAAAGTTATCAAGAAATCTCTGGGTTTTAATAAAATAATACACCATCTGTTAAAAAAAACAAAACCAGATCTATCTTAAAGACTTCTGATAATGAGAAGACAGTTGAAATGCACACATAATGCATGTTAGCTCAAGTGAACATACACATGTTCAGATGCTAGGGAGGTAACAGTGAAAGAGGGCACAATGCAGAATAATGCCCTTTAAGATTAATAAGTACACTCCGATTTTGCCCTTTAGGAAAATAATTCATCATCTGGTCTATACTTGTTAGATCTGCTGTCTGGGCTGATTTTGTTTCCCAGTGCTATTGAGGAATTGCTGCAACAAGCTGTGCAACCACAGCATCAGTGCAACCAGCGTGGACTCAGGGTGACAGTCTAAATTGAGGTTGGGAGAGGAAAGCCAGACTGTCCAGCTCAAACCTGACCATTTACTGAGCCTGATTTAGCCCTTAACTTCCTACTGTTCATTTACATCGACAAAATACGAATTTCATTTTTAAAAATAATCAAGGACTAGAAATTTTACATTCTTTGCTTCTTTTTTCCCTGATATTGCACCCAGCTATTACTCATACATGTCAGGTTTTCAAATAACTGTAGAAAGATAGCAATTTTCTGGAATATTTATTTTTAAATAAAGGGTATTCAGGAAAGAAATCAGCTGATGGCCACAAAAACTTCTTAAAATTGATGTCCTAATGTGGAAGGTAAAGTCCATCAGAGCCCAAAACACATCAGAATAATCACACTGACACATGTAATAAGCCCCAGTAATTTTAACATGGGCACAGCACTGTTGTAGAATCCTCATGGATCAGGTCAGTCATGATCCACTGCCTTGCCCCAGAGCGCTCAGAATAAGGCTGCTCTCCTCCCATTGATGTGGAAGCCAATAGCAGCAAACCAGCATTCAGCACAGGTTTCATTGTGCCTGGCATTTTCCAGGCTGAGCTTTGTTACAGGCTATTATAAGATGGAACTGAACAGCAACAATGAGATTTCACTGCGCTGTGAAAAGCCCACAAAAGAGCAGTAATTGAAATTGCAGGTTTGCACGGAGGCCTATTTGTTAAGATGCTTGGCTCCATTTAGGGGTGTATCTTGCAAGAGAGGACTGTTGTCAAAAAATTACCACCACCACCCCCCCTCCATTTCATCTGCACCAATTTAGGAAATTCAATCCACTGGAAAGTTCTCAAGAACTGGGGCTCTTCAGGCACGTAGCAGATGGTGGAGACTCGAGTGGGTGCTGCTCAGATGAGAAGTTTGATGGATCTTTCCAAGGAAGAAGGGCAGAAGCTAGAAATCAAACAATTGCAACCCTAAGGCAATTTTTTGTTGTGTGGCTCACTTGGGAAACATTTGCAGAAGGTGAAACCCCAGGGTGTTTCCACTGGCAGGCTGTGGATGTCACCCATCTCATAGAATTTGACCATCCATGATAATGCCTTTGCTCTGAGGATATAAAACTCATTGGTCAGGGCAGCAGGTAAAACCCAGAAAGCCATTTGCAACTGTCTCTAGCCCAATGTTTAAACATACAAACCCCAGTCTCCACAAATGGCATCTCTCTGCTAGGGATCTCTCACTAACCATGGGAGAGGTTGGACCACCCGGAGTCAAGAACAAAAGTAATACTTCATGGCACAGCACCGAACAATTCATATTATAATCCCAGACTACGGCATTTTTTTTTCCTTCTGATTTATAGAATCTGTTTTCGTTCTCCCAAACTTTATGAAAACACAAGCTTTTCATCAAGTTTTTGGTTTTGTTCATTGATTTTGAGTGACTTCTGCGAGGTTGATAAGACAAGATGTGACCTTGTCACACAGTGTACCAGTTCTGGTATTGCACTGAGTGCTGTTAAGAACACTTGGGAATTAAAACCCAGCCTGCCCTGAGGAAATTAATGTGGCTTCTAGCTCTAGGACACACAGCTGGGAAGAAGGCTTAATACTGCCTTGACACAGATTGCTCATGTTTTGGCATTTCCAGGTCTACAGCCATTTCCGGCTCTTTAAAATACTGTTATAACCTCTTACAGCACACAACTTGGTACCTTTTTCATAGTCATCTTCCATATGTTTTTCAGCAGAAAGTCTCTTCATTATCACTTTAGTACTCCATCACCTGCAGGAGCCATGTTCCCTTTCTCTTTGGCTTCCCCATCTCATTCTCAGTTGCTACAACTCCGTGTGTGTTAGGAGCTGTCCTTGTGAAAACTGAAGACTTACAATCGTACTTTTCAGGAGGAACTAAGCAGTTCAGATGTGGAAATGACTCCAGAAAATCTAAATTCTAACTCAGCCCAAGCTTGTTCTAAGGTGTGAAAGGGCTGAGGTCTTTTTACTATTACAGAATGTTTCTATCTCTGAATTTCCGAGTTCAAATTAGGCCATAAATAACGTAATCCTTCAAAATAAGCTGCTCTTTCCATTTCTAGTGTATTGTGAACTACATTAATTGAGAGAATACTTGTTATGTGATATCTTTCTATAATCTGAGTGTAAGGCACTAATAAAACAGAAATCAGTTTACCTACACGCAATACAATGATGCTTATTATTACTAGCTGAAATCACAACTACTTGTGAATACAAACCATAGCACATTAATGCATACAAAGGGGAAATGCCAAAAGCCAAAAAATTTACAGTTTTGGAAACATCCTATTTTACACTGAGGCCATAACAATTCATTCAACACTTTTCCTTGCAGTCTCGTAGAAGGTGGCAGTGTTATCCAGTAGACCTGCAATCACAAATTAACTACAGGGAGATATTGCCTGTTTATGTTTGATACCCTCATGTTGTCTACTCCCACAGTATAAACATATCTCTCAATGTTTCATAAGCCTGTCTTAGAAAGAAAAACAATTTCTAGAGAGACTTACATCCACAGATCCTGGCCTCTCATCTTTGGGGAGGAGTCCTCAGAAGGTGCCTGCCTTTTCTCAAACACCACACTGAGACTGGAAATGACTGATTTATACTAGATGCCTTACACAGAAATGCCACTCTGACATTCCCTCAACTACCACGTACCCACATATTCCCTTCTTCAGTCCCTAGATAATCACGATGAGGAATGTTGTGAATGAGGTACAGCTCTTCCAGCTGCAAATGAGGCTGCGTTATTTTCTGGGGAAAAAAAAAAAAAACAACCAAAGAAAAAACCAAAAAACCACAGAACTAAACCAAATCAAAAACAAAACCAAAAAAATTGAATTGCCATCTAAAGCTTAGGCAAAAAATCCTTTCTTCCTCTAGGAATGAAAATGTCAACCCTATGAAACATCTCATAAAAGCTGTGTTAAACAATTTCCCTTATAGTTCACACTCAGGATTCCACACTGTGCATCTATGGAGAAAGCCACTTACCATGTGCTTACAAAAAATCCCAAAAGATCCTGGAAAAGAGAGAGACTGCAATTTGCAAATGATACTGTGATCAGGCTGGGCATTGTATTGGGCCTTTTCTATTGCTGTTTTCTCACTCTTTGTTCTCAGCATTTTTGAATTAGCTCTTTAGAATATGTATTTAGTGTCACTTTGTTGTGGCTGTTGCCTAAAAAATGAAACTGGGCCATGAATTTTGCTGAAAGCTAATCTGGTTAAGCAAAGGATTTATTCCACACCATTTTCAAAAGCTTTTGTGAAAAGAAGGTATGAGTGAATTGCAAAATCAATGCATGCTTAAGGTTTCCTAGCACTAGGTTATATGGAGCACAGAATGCAGACCATAGTCTGTAAAGCATAATAAATTCTTCCCACAGCCTTGCAGATTTAATTGCCACCAAACAGTTTATTAAAAATCAAGCTCCTGAGAGTTTCAGCTCTGCATTTTATCATGTGAGCTAGGTTCTTAATGTTGCTGGAGAAAGATGTATCTCTTCTGCATTTGGCAGAGTGCTCCTGTTCAGTCCCTTCCCCTCCTGGTGGAGAGGTACATTATCCCTCACAGCACTCCTGCACGGCGCAGGAGAAATGAGAAGCTCCCAGTTTCTCCTTTTAACATTTGAATTTGGGTAAGTATAAGAACAGTGAACAAGACAATAGATGGAATCACATTTCCAAACATGATGCCCAGCCTGGAGAACTTTTACCTTGTCCTGACCCAGTATGACTTAGTCCATACTTTAGCCTTCTAGTGAGGGCACCCGCTCCAGCACTGGGAGATCAGGTGCACTCTGCTTAACCCAGGCAATGATCTTAACCAGGAGCAACTGCTTTTCAGTCACTGTTTCATGTGGAGGAGGGCTTTCTCAACAAGCCTTTCTCCTGCGCTTGGTATACTTACGTAAAGTAAGTCTTCACTAAGACATGGATTGTGAAACACCCTTTAGACTGCTGTTTCAGGCTGTCACATAGAAGTGGGGAGCCCCTGGTTTTCACCCCAGGTACATGAATGCTGCCTGTACACAAGGACAGTTGAACAGAGGCTGATATATTTCTCAGCGTCTCAGCCAGCCATCATGGATGGCTAAGGCTCTCTGCTTCACGGCATGAGATGTGAATTGTAACATCTGTTAACAGAAGCAAAATGGTCTCCCAAGGTTTCAGAGAGAGTTACAATCACTTTTTCTCCAGTTTACAGTCCCTTTGAGTTTGTCCTATTAAGAAAACAAGTGAAAGGCTTAGTTTTTTAAAAAAATAAAGATTAAAAAAGTGATCTTTCCATTTTTTTGAAAAATACCTAATTTTGCCGAACAGAAGGCAGGAGTACCTCATAGTGCCACGACTGTAAGATGAACAGAACTTATTTTATCATGTACCACTAGAATGCAAATTGCATCAGTGCTATATATTTCATCCTGGAGCGTAAGTTTGCTCCTCTCGGTGAACTCATTCATACAAAGGTTGAACTTCTCACCTACGGTCATGGCATTAGTGATACTGTTTGACCTTTTTCCTGCTTTATTACCTTTCAAGGTAGTAATTATAGATGCTTTTCCTTCCCAATCTACAAGGGGTTTCTTACTGAAGTCAGTCCTATTTTCATGGAGCTTCTTGTGCTTGACCAGAATAGAAGCTTTCTGCCCAGTATGGGAGAGAAAAGTAAAGTGCATAAAGATCTGCTTCAGAATTTGTTCTGACCTCTAAGTTTGCACACAAAAGTCTCTCAGGCTGTAAATTAGGGCTTTCAATGTGTTTCTTTTATTAGTTTTAAAGGCAGTTAAATTGGCTGCTTCGAAAATCTTTAAAAATAAATCTTCTGAAAGGCTCAAACTGATGCTTGGTCAGGGTCTATTGATGTGGAAAAATGCTGCTTCAGAACCACTCACTCCATCCCTACTGATGAAACAGATGCTTGGCCAGGCTGGTGAAAGGGAGGTGATGTGCTAGTTCATAGCAGACAGAAAGGCTCTCCAAGTGCATCTTTGACTTCTTCGGTACAAAATATATTTCATTGTCACACTTTCTATGACATGTACAAATGGGGTCACAGGTCTCTCAGGTCATTCCATTATGCTGATATTCAGTCTGTATAACACACTGGATTGACAGGATTTCTTTTCACTTCTGATGCTCAAAAACTGCAAAAAGGTGGGGTATTTTCTCTCATTCATATGTTTTTGCTTAATTTTATTTTCATTGGATTTGCTCACATAATGCTGACATCTAAGGAAAGGATGGGTGGGGAAGATCCAAATCTGTGGCAATGATACCAGCAAAATCTGCACCAGATTTGAAATAAGCAAAGAGGAAATAGGTGAGGTGAAAGCATGTTCATACAGATGACTGAGATGTAGGTTATACTGATTTTGCTCTCAGCTTAACCACAAAATTCATACCCGACTTGAGGTACTTTTCCTCATCACCTTTTTCCCCATTTATGGAAAATATCAATTCTATTAATTGTTCCATATAAAAAGAAACACCAAAAAGATTGTTTCAGGAGCTGGACTAAAGAATACCAAGGAATCACTTAGTATTACACAAATGTAAATTAGGATGTCAGAGTTGGAAGAACTGCTTCCAGCAAGAACCAAAATTACACATTAGTACCACAGTCATACTCAAGGAAGGTACCTAAGCATGGGTTGCAAGCCATCCCTATTCCCATGTAAATGCATGTTTCATGTGAAGTACAAATTTTAATACCACTTAATTTGGTGGGTCCTTATCTGAATGAGATTTTACCATTAGAAATTGGTAGTTGCCAGTGGTTAACATCCAGTGCTTACTGATATCAGCTTAAGTATGTACAATTAAGGATCCTAATATATAGCAGCCTCCTGTCTGTATCTATAAATCTTCCCTGGAGTCACCTAAAAGATAGTTATCTATTAAAGACTAATACTGTTTCTCATGATAGCACAAACCACCAATTCCCATGGAAAATCTGAGTGGAAGAGTGCAGGAACACCAACAAAACGCCACAAAGATTTTGTAACTAAGACCAAGCACATTTCAAAGGCTTTTTTTTTTTTATTAAAGCCTTTTTTCATGTCCTTTTTAAGTCAGTTACACAGCACTGACAGTCTGGCAGTAGAACACAAAACACTCTTCTGCCTGTAAAGTACCAAAAAGCATTAGGTTAAAAGAATGTGTTCCATTTTCAGAGGCCACCATTTGTTTAGAAATTGGATAAAGAAATCATTTTAATATCTTCTTTACTCGAGAGTAACCTCTCATAAAAGGTCTATTATTTACTCTTTCAGACTTTATTAAATATAAAGTATTGCTTGCATCCTGCAGATTACTTACTACAGCTCATGATTATCAAGAAATGCAATTATCTTAAAAAAAAGATGCATATATACATTTTTGGAGGACGTTGTCATTGTGCTGGAAAACAGAATTAATCTCAGGTTCTTAAAGAGAGCTGCCCAGAGATAATCACCTTAAAAATTGATGGCAGCTTGACTTTACTTACTGACTTTAAGCAAATAAGCAAATGTAGCTAGAACTGTCTGTTTAACTACACCTTTGGGTGGTGTGTATGAATGGCCACGTTGCAAAGGCTTTGGTATTTTTGGAGTCTTGTGTTATTAAGAAAATAAAAAAACAAGACTGAAAAAGATCTGGGTCAAAATGTGAATCAGTGGGTGTTTTTCTTCAGCAAAAACCAAACAAGGATTTTGAGATATTACTTAAACGATCAATATTTAAGACTGTGGGTAACTGACTCGTTTCTCTATATCAGAATAAGGCTGTTCTTTAGTGGCTGTGTTCTGGTATCAGATGCCCGGCTTACCAATTTTCCAAGGATCATTACATGCCTGCAGCTGTTACAAGCAGTTTCCTCACCAGGATGAGATTTTCACTCTTATGCCAGTGATAAATTTCCTGGAATACCTGTTCCTGTAAAACTCTAATTTAGTGCATCAATGGCAGATAAGGTCCCTCTATATCAGACTTTGCTATGAGCAGGTTTCACTGTGTACATTTATCTTGCAGCTTTATTTTGTTATTGATTTTAGACTAACCATAACGGTTTCATCTAGACCAAGGTACCTCTCACACCATTGTCTCTGCAGGAGTCTGAAAGCTCAGTAGACTTCCCCCTTTCTCTTATTTATACACTTACTTAGCTATAAAATCAGGTGTAGCAAGCCCAGAGCCTTGGCATGGTAGGCTAAGGAGAGGAAGAGAGGAACACCAGAGGCAACACAATGACTCTGCAGACAACCTAAGTGAGTCAGTCTAATCCTAGTTTCCTCCTGACCACCAAGAGGTAGAGCTGTGCCTGAAGCCTGGATTGCACACTCCTCTCAGGACATCTCTGGTAACTAGTGATGATAATACCAGTTTCACCTGCGTTGCTTGAGTCTGTCCATAGCATGCAAAACTCCAAACTGGAGAGCCAAAAGCAACTTCTCCATCCACTGGAAACCCAGAGGCTGGAATTTTGCCTGTAATATGTTTTTCTCCCAAAGTCTGATACTGCCTTGCACTAATGTACTTTCACCAGCAGCAGATCCAATGGTACATTTCACTTGTCTTCACTCCAGTCAGCAGAAGCTGACTTGGGCTGTGGATATTTTAAGCTCCACAGGACATAACATCTTTCACCCATGCAGCTGCCTCACGTGACAGAAGGTGGATCTATTACAAGGCACTGTTCAAACCAGACAGCAGGTCTGATCTTTGCAGGATGGTGCAGTCCTTGACAGGATCAGCATCCACTTGGTGCTGCCTCACAAGAAGTCCTGCTCTTGAATTAGAGTGGAGCTATACTAGAATTACCCCCAGTGTTTGCATAGAGAAAAGCTTGATAATGCTTCTTCTGTCCCTCCTAGTTTGCTGCCATCTCACTGTTCTGCAGGGGGCATCCAGTTAGAATTAGCCTGGCTTTGCTCTGTCTCTCTCCTTTTATCTTTCCTGATATCCTTCTCCTCTAGCTTACAGGTTTGCAACAAAGGGTTTTGCCTGCCATCTGTTAATCCCCTCTCCCACCCTAAAAAGTGCATCAAGCTGCACTGACAAGAAGACATTTTAATTTGAAGAAAAAAATGTCCACACATGAAGTTATCCAGCAATAGCCAGGTGTCACCACACATTGAAAAGACTTCACTGTAACCTCCAGATGAATATCTGGGATTAAGATGTTTGACAGACTCTAGTCTATTCTATCTGTCATGAAACACCATCCAATACATAGAAACTGCAAGATTCCCACACACTGGGAAGAAGCCAGAAAAGAGGAAGAGCTTTGTAGGCTTTTTAATGTCTTCTTTGTAAATGTATTCTAGACTTCCACAGTGAGATGCAGCAAGTAAATATGTATTTTATACATGAGACAAAAGCTAAGCATTTGAATGCCCTCTTTTTTGTTATCTGATAGGATAATCTTGTTGCAAATAAGGGGCACTGCAATCATGTAACAGAATCATAGAACTGTTTAGATTGGAAAAGTCGCTCAAGATCATCTAGTTTGACCATAAACCTAACACTGCCAAGTCCACCACTAAACTGTGTCCCTAAGTGCCACATCTGCATGTCTTTTAAATACCTCCAGGGACGGTGACTCCACCACTTTCCTGGGCAGCCTGTTCTGATACCTCACAACCCTTTTGGTGAAGAATTTTTTCCTAATATCCAATCTAAACCTCCCTTGGCACAACTTGAGGCCATTTCCTCTTGTCCTACTGCTTGTTACTTGGGAGAAGAGACTGCCACCCACCTTGCTGCAGCCTCCTTTCGGGTAGTTGTAGGGAAAGAAGGCTGCCCTCAGCCTCCTTTTTCCAGATTAAACAACCCCAGTTCCCTCAGCTGCTCCTCGTAAGACTTATGCTCTAGACCCTTCACCAGCTTCCTTGCTCTTATTTGGACACATGCTTTTGTTTGAACATGCAATTAATTTACTTGGCCAAAAGTAATTGGTTTAGTTTAAGTAACCTTTATGTAATCTGTTAGCTAGCACCTGTAGGCTGCCAGAGAAGCTGTGGCTGCCCCATCCCTGCTGGTGTTTGAGACCAGGCTGGTTGAGGCTTGGAGCAACCTGGTCTACTGGAAGGTGTCCCTGCCCATGGCAGGGGGTTAGGAACTAGATGATCTTTAAGTTCCTTTCCAACCCAAATCATTCTGTGATTCTCTGATTCTGTGATTTCTAATGTAGTAAAATTGACATTTATAGCTGCAATGCTAATGTCACTGTGTGATGTTAAATTACCTGTGAAATATTATTTTATAGATTATGATAAAAATAATGCAATTGTTTAATTTGAAATTAAGGAAATTGTTTTTGGGTTTATGAACTGATAACACAACTCACTAAAAATCACATCTCATTTGAAATGCTGTACTCAGCATGGAGGCAGCATTACTTCCTACTTGGCACAGCTACTGGAGTTAACCAGTTGAGATAAGAAAAATCCAATACCTAAAGTATAATATAAAACAGCTACTACTACTAATAATAATAATAATGATAAGAAAAATAACAAGAGGAGAGAATATAAAACTACAAAAAAAATTAACACAAGCGATGCACAACACAATTGCTCATCACCCGCCAAACGATCCCAGCCCAACCCAAGCAGCAATCTGGGCCTTCCAGGTGACTCCCCACAGTTTATATACTGGGCATGATGTGCTGTGGTATGGAATACCTCTTTGGCTAGTTTGGGTCAGGTGTCCTGTCTCTGCTTCCTCCTGGCTTCTTGTGCCACTCCTCACTGGCAGAGCATGAGACTGAAAAGTCCTTGACTTATAGTAAGCACTACTGAGCAACAACTAAAACATCAGCATGTTATCAGCATTGTTCTCAGACTGAAGCCAAAACAGCACTGCACCAGCTACTAGAAGGATAAAAAATAACTGTTACAGCTGAACCCAGGACATACAGAAAGCACTAATATGACACCTATTTAGCTAGCAGATTTCCAGAATTTCTGAGGCATAGGTTGAAAATGGAAGTGTTATGAGAGCCAGCATCCTTCAGAGCTGCTTATGGACCAAGCACGAGTAAACAAGGTGGTTTCAACCATTAAAAAACTAACATATTTATAAGAAACTGGTTAACAAGACACACCATGTGAATTCATCCCTCTGAACTCATCTGAAATGTAGGGAGAAAAGTAATAGATAATTCCATGATTTTTTACATCTTAGCAATACCAGGGTCCCCTTAGAGCATGCCAGCCCACCTCACCTTACAAATACTGGTACACAGTTGTCTAGGGAAGGAGTGGGAGTACTTCCCAAATAGAAATGAAGTTGTGATAAATTGTTGTGATAAATCATTGTGATGAACAGCCTGAGGCAACAGCTCATCCTGTGAAGGCCAGTTTTAAGAATGTTTTTCTTTTGCATCAATGAAATATGGTCCTGTCAGAAAGTGCTAATAAATGAGTTATGCTGGATAGAACCCATCTCTGCAGCAAGATGAATCTGGCTTTTCCCAGGGAATACAACATGAGGCTTAGCGAGATGATCTGTGAACTAGGGCACTCCTGGAGCACTCCGAACCACACAAGCACACTGAGCAGCCTCAGGCTGGCACGGCTTAAGATGAGCTGAGCCACCGGCTCCCTGTGCAGTGTGCTACAAGAGTCATCAGAATCATCAGCTGCGACAAAAATGTCTCATATCAGAAAAAAACATCAGGGGCTTGGGGCTGTAAAACAAGGCAAGGGGCTGTAAACAAGGGAAAGGGCTGTAAACCTGTTTCTATTTCGGCTAATCAAGTAAAAATCAGAATGGTGTTTTCCAAAGGTGCGATGAGGTTTCACAACAGAAATTAGGTCAGATTAGTGTTCCTCATCTTAAGCAGAGTTTACCAGGGACCTATTGTCCTATTCAGAACATATATGCTGCTGTCATACGTTTCTTGAGTAAAGCAGATTTTAAAAAGTATACCAAAATGGAAAGAAACCCCAATGCTTTTAAAGACTGGGGCATGTTTCATACAGACCAGGTGCCACTAAACTCACAGCAAGAAAAACAGGATGAAACAGTCTGCTCATGTTGCGAAGATGTCTGGACTTTCAGAGAACCTTTTCCATCTAATTTGAGCTAGACTGGACTCTATGAATCTATAATAGGGTGAGGCAATTAACTCTAATGTCTCTGAGAAGCTAGAGTCTAGAAAGAAAGCACTGAAGATTGCTAAGAAATGGGAAAGGATGGAGCCTGTGTCTGTCTCAGGATAGCAATATTGGACAAGTCCTTGACTATAATACCTGCAGCCTATCTAACTCTGTGATTAACAGCCTGTCACCGCTGACTTTAGTTACAATTTCACAATGCAAGGCCCTTTTCTATTTCTTTTGTGACTTAACAAAATGTTGACATTTGATTAATAATCATTAGCCTTTCACAGAAAATTTTTAATATTTATCCACTTCTCATGATAGATACTCTGCTGTCTCTGGGTGCCCTGGCCAGGATCCCTGAGCTAAGAAGCAATAAGTGTTTGCCATGTCTGGAAAAATGGAAGTTTGGAGGACCTGGCATTCTTCACATTGCAGCTTCGGCAGAGGAGAAGGAGGTAAGACCACCTGCCACCCTCCATATATCTTCCCTAGCACCATCCACATGGCTTCTGTCCAGGGCATCCTAATGGCACAGCAGCATACGCAGTGGCATCCCTAAAATTCACTGGATGGGGCAGAAAATAACCAGCCTTTCTTTTCTGAGGAAGCAGCAGAATTCATAGATGCATTTTGAAATTACTATTTTCTCCTTTGTCAAAGACTTAGTCCAGAAAGAAACAGATTTTCAGTGGCAGATATTTGCATCCTCATAATAACCACATTAAAAAATCATTTTATGGTTCAGTTGCTAACAAAGGTGTCAGGGATTTGGATGTAAATTTGGACTCTCAAAGGGTCAGGACTGCTACAGATATTTAAAAGGTACTATGCAGGTGAGCTGCTTTTGTAGCAGTGCTGACTGGAAGCTAATACCAAAGATAATTACAAATATCTTCTAATTTTGCTGCTAAAAAGAGCCTTCCTCGTATGTTTTTACCAGCACATGATGACAAAATTTCTTCCCTAAGAGCCAGGCTTGGGACTCCAAGCAGCCCGCACAAAAGGAGCTCACCTACCCGGGTGCTGCCTCGCTGCAGCAGGGGAAGCCGTGCCAGCACTGAGGGGAGCTGTGAATGTGAGCGCTGGCAAGGGCAGAGTGCTTGTGATGTCCATGTGATGAATGCAAGCCACGCTTGAAAAGCACATGGGAAGCCCCGACCTGCGTTAATCTCATCAAGAAGGGTAATTGTTTTGCGCGTCACCATGATTAGGCTGTGTCAGAAGGAAACCTTTTCCACGTTTGCAATTATTAATATTTGCTGAAACGCTTTAAGGCATTATTTAATTAAACTTCACTATGAGTAAGACCCTTTCTTGCTCTTTTCACCAACTGCCTGTATCATGCTAATAAGGGTGCTTTTGTCCTACCAGTCATTGTGGGGCTTGGGGTGGGGGTTTTGCTAATTATGGAATTTGCAGTGGGTTTTTTGATGAAACAGAATTCTGAGCCCTTCTAGTCTCTGAATTGTTTTACTCTGTTGTACAAACAGGAGGTAACAACAGCTTTCAAGGGATCTTTCACAGTGTCTGTGTTTTCCTGCCCTCTCAGGGGGAGCTCACAGATAGCCAGAAAACAAGAATTCTCTCACACACACACACAAATCACACATTATCTGGTTCTGTGCAGAAATGACAATGAGATTTTTCTAGAAAGGAAAAATAATAAAAAAGAAAGGACTCATCAGGGAAAGCTTCAACAAGCCAGTGAAATTTAAGACATAAAGACATGCAGCATCAGCAGGAGTTTCAGTCTGGGTCTGCTGCATTTCAGCCCTCAGCTCCCTCCCTCCCTCCCTGAACACATCAAAATTAAAGCAAAAGATTCTATCTAAAGGGATGCCCTTCTGTAGGGATCTTCATCTTCTTCCTCTCTACATTTTGTGATGGAAAAATGCTTAATTCATCAAACCTTCAGTTCATTGTGGTATTTCCAGGAAACAAAGGTTTTTAAATCCAAAACTATTCTGAATCAAGCTGGAGACTTTGCTTTTAAAGAAGATTTTCTTTAATAGCTTTGAATTTCACCACTGATCCATTAACTTATCACAGACAACGGAGAGCATGTTGCTTCTTGTGTTACAGTGCTAATGTTTAGCATTCGTCAGATTTGGTAATTTTCTGTTTACAGGAAGCCAACATTTACCAGTCATTAGTCTTCATCCTTCCTATCGTTTTGCAGCAAGGAGTGATCTGTATTTTCTCCAGTGGAGTCACTGAGATTTGTAAGCTATACAGCCTTGAATCTGATATTATTCACAATGGGAACACTCTCTCAAATTAACTTATTGGAGAGCAATGTAAATCAATTATGTTTACAGCTCTCAACAAACAGAATTAAAATGCTGCACCAGTCTGCTTCGAGTTCTTAATCATTTGTGTGATTAACCCAGTGCCTGGGATTTGCAAGAAAGCCTAAGATGAATTGGTTTCTCTTCATTATCTGACATAGTTCAGTTATCCTGAGGTGCCCCAAAAAAAACAGGCAAGCAAACAACCCTCCCTTAAAATAATTATCTGTCAAGAAATGGGTAACACCCACTGCCATTCCTCAGAACCACTGTGCTATGTATATGCAAGTCAGAAGGTCACTCTCTTCACAAGGCAAATGAAGCAAAATCAACCCCATGCCAAGAAGCAAAGCACAACCAGCCTGGCTCAGGTCACCCTGCTCATAAAGGAGTCTGAGTGAAGGCAAGATAATCTGGTGTATGCAATTCTAGAAAATAATGAGCAACAGACAAAAAGGTGAAGCTCAAAGTGTCACTTACCTTCCCACTGCAACATTCCAATACTGTTCTCTGCAGTGCCTATCTCCCATCAATTCCACTTTGTTTGGACCAGTACAATAAGGAGTCTGATGTTTCCCAGAGCCTCTCTGTTTTTGCAGTCGCATTGAAAGACAATCCGTAACCCCTATGTGTGATTTGGTTCCCAGCTCTGAAGAGCCCTTTGGAGCTGGAGGGGTCTGCCTCATACCACCCTGTCCTGCTCCTGAGCTGACAGCAATGGGGCCCACATCCAAGCTCCCCACCCCTCTCCTGTGGAGACCAGGGGTGTCTTTGGACTTGTCTAAAATACCAGGGCTGGAGCTCTTTACCTTTCTGGGCAGTGATATATCATCATTTTTAACACAGTTATCACGTTTGTCTTCCCAGCACTCAGTGAAGCAGAAGCTGCCCCATCACACAGGCTGAGAGAGTTGGCCATGTTTAGCCAGGAGAAGAGAACTTATAATGGCCTTCCAATACCTAAAGGGGGCTTAAGAAGAAACCTGGAGAGGGACTTTCTACAAGGGCAGGTAGTGATTAGACAAGGGGAAATGGCTTTAAACTGAAGAAAGATAGATTTAGATTAGACATTAGGAAGAAATTGTTCACTACGAGGATGGCGAGGCACTAGCACAGGGTGCTCGAAGAAGCTGTGGCTGCCCCATCTCTGGCAGTGCTCAAGGCCAGGCTGAATGGGGCCTTGAGCAACCTTGTCTAGTGGAAGGTGTCCCTGTCCATGGCAGGGGGTTGGAACTGGATGAGCTTTAAGGTCCCTTCCAACCCAAACCATTCTGTGATCCTATGACCAGCCAGCAGGGAAGGAAGCAGCCCTTCACCCAGGGAAGAGATGAGCCTCCTCTCCTGCCAGAGCCCAGCACATCCTGCTGTCTGTACATGCGGGCTGCCATGGAACACACACTGCAAGCCCCCGCACCAAACTGCAGTTGCATGCAGCAGGAATGTGCTGTTCTTAGAAAGAACGTGCTGTTCTGAGCAGCCTTCTTCCACATCTGAATTTCAACAGCCCAGATCCTTCACATCCTTGATGTAAGTGTCTGCCCAATCTGCAGTTTGACAAATTACATACCTTATGCACAGCCTGTACTGATATCTACAAATCCAGCATTTACTGGCTTGACACGCTGCTAAAATATCACATTATTTATTCCAACCTTATAATCGGAAAATCAGAATTACAGTAAATGGAATCCTTGCTATCCTCTGTTTTAAAAGGTCTAATTACTTTATTATTCAATGTATGTACACGCAGATAAGTAACAATTCTTCTGAGTATTAGCCTGCATAATACAACTCAATACATGCTCAGGGATAATAGCACAGAGACAGCTCATTATACCAATTTGTGCAAAAATAACAGAATTATTTTTTTCTTCTGAACAAACTTGGTCTGGTTTGATAATAGCAAATTTCAATCTCTTCTTTATTTGCTTAAAGATTAAACTATGTGCAGCCAGTATAGTAGTTATTATTTTATTGATGAATCACCATGTGCTTTTATATGGAATTCAAAGAGGAATTAGCCACCCAAAGGATTTAAAAACAAATTCATGTAATGCTACACTAATATAGGGATGATCCTGAAATTATTGCACATCTGTTTATAAATGGCCTTCTTACAGGAAATGTCACATATGAGTTGGTGCTGCTAATGGCTGCTACCGGCTGAGAAAACTCTGATGAGAGTGGAGAGAAGGAAATGGTGACGTTTCCCCACACTTCAGAACCACACAACTTCAAGGTGCAGAAAACCAGCTATAGGTCCCAAGGAGAGACTGTGCCAGCAGCAGGCACGTGTTTCTGATGAATACTCATGTCTGTGTGTCTGCTCAAAGGCATGATGCTTCTGTCTCACATTTAGCCACCACCTTCTCCCCATTAATTGTGCTTGGGAGGAGCCCTGAATCCTCTCCATTGCCATCATTGCTTTCCTCACGTGAGTTATCACTCTAAATATGTGAGATTGCAATCACTGTTAATTATGACTAATTACTAAGGCAGTTGTTACTTCCTTAATGCCAGCTTGATTCAGAAAGGGAGTTTGTAATGGGATTCCTACTGGAAGCAAAAGCTGCTGTTGGTGCTCAGTCAGCCACTGCTGGCAAACTGGAAAGCACTCAGGAGGCTCACTGCTTCCAACCCAGCAAGCACTTGTTCGGCCACTGCTGCACCATCAGCAATGCCTCCATGGCATGCGGGCAGGCGTGGGAGCAGGCAGGGCACCCCACCAGAGCTCCTGGGTGGAGACACCCACCACCTGCCCTTGCTGCAGCGGCCCCTCCCCAGGCTGGCAGGAGTCCTCACGACACCAAAGCCATGCTCCGTAGCAAAAGAGCCCTCCCAAAGTGACCAACAGACCACCACCTCCATCCCACATCATGCACTGCACTGCCGGTACACAGAGCTTCCAACCGAACTCCCAAAACCCAACCTCACCTGCCAGCTCCTTGCCTAAATTCCCCACTGACAGATCCCTATAGACAGATGGGCTCACTCATGCCCTCCAGCTGATGGCTGGTTTCTAACCTGGATGGTTCTATCAGAGATCAGCTACACTTGGCTATTTGAGGCTTTGTACTACAAGTGCCTGATTTATTTTCAGTTTGCATAAAAATATTTCAGGAAAACTCCAAGCCCAGCAAAGCTGCATGCGGGAAGAGCTCGGCCTCCTTCTGACTGAGCACTAAGGAGCACAAACATCCATGGCTCCTGAGGGCAGTTTTGAGGATCACCAACCACAGCATCCCCACAAGGTCCCCCAGGATGTCTCCTTAGAAGGGAGGCAGCTCAACCCCATCTCATAAACTGACACAGGGGGTAGCTGGGGCTGCAGCCAGCAACTCCCACAAAGTCAGCTCTGCCCTAGAGCTGTATCCTGGTAGCAGGGCACGGCCAGGCTAAGCAGCAGTGAGGAGACTGACCCCCTGCCACCTTCTGTTCTTGTTGCAGGGAGGCTGCCAGGGCAGTGCCAGGGGCTTCCAGCATGACTTACATTCAAGGAAGGAAAGCAAAGCACAGAGGAAGAACTTTAAAAATAAATCTCCATGGAAAAGGAAGAGTTTAATTTCAAACCTTTCTGTCTTGCGCTCCTTAGGGTCCTGTCCTGCAGTGAGAAGAGAAAATCACCACTACATTGAACACAATTTCATAGCTCACTTCTGCTTTTGATGAAAACTCATTTGTGGGGGGTTTTCCTGCACCAACACTTACGCATGTGCTCAGGGAGTGGGCAAGTTCCTTGTAACCGAATTAAATATTGTTCCTGCCTCTAGACAGACATTATAAATCTTTGCAGTTTCTATCTTCCAGCAGAAGAGCCCGCACCTGTGAATTTATTTGTCTGCAGCTTTTGGATTTGTTTCTATGCCAGCAAGGGTGAGAGATGATGCTCCTTGGCTGCAATCTGTCACAGCTTTGACTGGAAGTCCAGGTTTGTTCTCAAGTCATGGCACAGACCCACCTCTATCACTGACACAAAAAGTAGGAGCCTGGCTCCATGGGTGCAGGTGAACTTTGCCACCTTCTCCCTGTATCTGAGGTTTATTGGAGGCACAGTGCTTGCCCATGTCCTGGATTCCAGCTAGTTGATGATGATGCTGGTTGCAAAACTATTTCCACAGTACTGATGGGCTCCTTTTCCATAGATTAAAAGGGGAATTTTAATCATCTGAATTGAATGAGCCAGCAATAGAATTCATTAGAATATAGTACCTCTATAAATGTTTCATAGGAAGATGTACTACAAGGTGTTTCATACAGCCACTCCTGAACACTGCCGAAGCACAGTGCATGCCAAAGGCCTTGCAAGGCCTGTGGTCTGATGCCTAGACAGAGGAGCTGTCTGTCCCATCTTGGCAAGGGGAAGTAAATACACTTAAAACCTTGCTGGGACAAGGCATTCTCCAGTGCACTACCCCAAGGCTCTGTGACAGGTCTGAATCTTCACAACATGCAATCTGGGCAGAATGTCATGGACAGAATAGAAAAACACTGTATGTGCAGCACAGACTGAGCCTAGTGATAAGCCCCAGCCCTGGAGCTTGGGAAGCCTGCTCCTCCATGCTGAAGGAGGAAGGCTGACCAGGGATGGCGTAGGGCAGGGAGCAGCGGGTGCTGCAGACAGCAGCTGTACCAAGTGCCTCTCAACACCCTCCCTCTTACATCTGCTTATCCCCAGGCCTCACTGCGCTTGCCACGGGTGATCTCTGCGCCTGTTTCCTCTCCCCTGGCTGAGCAGATGTGTTTCTTATGCAGCAGATGTTGGGACTTGCTCTAAAATAAGTAATAGAGCTGTCCACTGGCACAGGGAGTGAGAATAATTTCTTAAAAAAAAAGAAGAAACCAGCCTGTTTGGGGCTTATTGCCAATGCTCATTAAAAAGTCCATTTTTTATTTAAAGATGCAGCATTTTAAGGCCATTCTCTTTAAAACATTGGTGTCACAGGCCTTAGGCAATGTCCTGAAGCTGAAAAAATCCAACCTGGAGATGCTTTGATCTCTTACTGCTGCCTAAGGCAAACCACCAGTAGCACAGTGGGTCCTGAGTTGATGGATGAACAGCCTGCAGGAAAACACCACCTGAGCAGCCTGTCCACACCAAAGAGTCTGAGTAACTTCCAGAAAGGCTCACTTGCAGACCAGGGCAGACAGACGGTACAAAGCTTCCTTTCTAGTCCCCTCTGTCGCATGTTACAAGTAAGTCAGAAATGCCACACAGACCCCTCAGAGTGTGTCAGAGGCCCCTACTTGCTTGGACAGAGGAGACCTTTTGTACAGAGCTCAGCGCAGTGGGTCCCAAGTTTCCTGAAGCTTCAGACACTGCAGTTAAATAGCACCACATTTAGTAACCTTAACTGGGTTTGCAAGCCTTAAGCAGGTTTGATTACCTGCAAAGAACAAAGGACTCTCTTTTTTCCAGGCCTTTCTTTCTGGGTTTTTTCAGCTGAAAAGCAAACAGTTCTGGTAAAGAAATGCCACCTTAGGACTAGAAAAACCATAGTCAGAACAAACACAATTGGGACTGGATTTGGACTCAGCTTCTTCATTTTTCTCCTTCAAGAGAAAGGTGAAGGCTAGCTGTGGGCACACCACTGCAGTAACGACATGCTTCAGCGATGTGCTATACAAGGGAGAAGTGAACCCTTTGCAGTCCAAACCTCGGCCCAGTGAGGGCAATGAGCAAATCCCTGCAGGGTAACATCAGGATTTCCCACAATGCCTTTCTGTGCCATGCCTGAAGTGCCCTCCCTCACCATGCAGAGAATGGAGGTGGCTGCCTTGAGCCCCCTGAAGCTGGTCATAGTGTCTGTGGAGGTGCCAGGAGCAGGGACCACCAGGAATGGCCCTGGCCATGAGCCCCCCTTTCCCATATAGGGATGTTCTACAGCCCTCACCAACACAAGCACTCCTTTGGGCCCTAAAGGATGCTGCAAGAGCATGCCATCCATGAAAGCCAAAGTGTGTGGCTTAGGCTTTAAACACGGCTGTACATAATGCC
Source organism: Psittacus erithacus (assembly GCA_009867235.2). NCBI lineage: Eukaryota > Metazoa > Chordata > Aves > Psittaciformes > Psittacidae > Psittacus > Psittacus erithacus. The sequence goes on from WYDI02034406.1 coordinate 38,961, forward strand.
TCATGTTCCCAAAATATCCGTGCTACAGCAATATGCTGTGAAGCATCACAGCTCTTGGAAAGAGCAACTAAATCCCACAGGTAGCACTGATATTTCATGTTTATAGCTCTTCCCAGCTCCCATTAAGCAGGGAACAAAGGTTTGCTCTTATAAATGACTATACCATAACTAATTACACGGTGATGAGTTTGTTTTAATAGAAGGGGTTATGTGGTAATGCCGAGACCCAGAAGTGATTATAAATCACACATAAGGTTCAAGTGACACATGCAAAGAGCTGCACAGGTATCTCACTACATATATTATGTTCAAGAGTAAGCAATAGCATTATTCATTTTCTAGGCCTTTTTCTTTTTTTTCTGGAGTATAGCCCAGGCATTTTTACATTTCTAATGTCTTAGTTACTTACAGGAACTTTTTTATAGTGGTCTCCAGAACCCTTGACATCACTTTGTGTAATTATTCCTGAACTTGAAAAGAAATTGCTGAGGTTTAACACATCAAGCAGTTCTTACAGTAACAAAGAGATTAATTAAGCACAGGAAGAAAAGCAAAGCTGATCACCTGGGAGTCCCAAACCAGAGAGCAATTTCAGCTTCTTAGAATTAAACAAAACTTGATAGGAATAACCAAGAAAAGCAGCTGGGTCAAGATGAAGTTTCTTACCTGGAAATTCATGCCACAACTTAGCCATCACAATTCACGGAAAGTTAGCAAAGCAGGCTTTGTCCCGCAAAGTCTGGGATTCATTCTCAGAAGCCCCTTTGACTCCCTGGTCACCTGTGAGCTACAAAGATTTGTTGCATAAGAGACAGCAGCTCCAGCCCACATGCGACCTGCTCTGTCTGGATCACACTACAGAGGAAAAGCACCATGCCTCACAGCAACAGGCAAGAACAACTAACTTCAAGGTAGTATCCATCCCTTGCCCTTGGCATTTGAAGACATTCTGGGGTTTGAAGGACCCCCTGCACATCTCCCAGATCCCCCTTCCAGTTCCGCAGATGTTTTCTAAAGAGCTGTTTTACTCTCCCTTCGAGATTGATTTTTACATGGATTTTTAGAGCTCATCCAGTTTTTGAGATGAGAGGAATTATATTTTGGCCTATAAACTTGCTGAATATTGGTTTCAAAATTACTCACATCATAGGATGCCAATAACATCTATAATAGCTTTTACAGGATTGCCTCTAACTCCAAGCACCCCCTTGGCGTTCAAGGTTGATATTCTTTGCTTGCTGAGTTGGTATAGCTTTTAGTGAGCTTCTCCTGTGGCATCTAGTAAAAATCCCTACCACAGTTCAGGATTAGGGGTCAAATTAGTAAATTCCTATAACATGTCCCTGGGCATCTTACTTCTGTTTACTTTGATTCTGAAAAGCATTAACCAGTCTTTAAACCACTGCCAGTCAGCACAAAAGTCCATACACCCTCAGCCTGGCTGCTCACAATACATGAAGGCTATAGTAGATGTTTACAAATAGCCAGGAGGGTGCCTCTTGCTTTGGGAGCCAGCTGTGGCTTTGCAGAGCTAATGTGAACAAAGAAAAAGAAGATAAAATGGAGTAGCTAATTCCACCTGATTACTTGTCCTGGAGCATCACCACTTGGTGGGCCGTTGTTTCTGGACTAACACGCACATATCACTGCGGAAAAGCACAGGCATTCAGCTACGTCCTGAATTGTGAGAACCAGAAGAGGCTGCTGATGGATCTGAAACATTAGGGATGGGGCCACATGGCCACTGCCTTTGCCCCTTCAGTACAGGACTTCAGTGCTCATAAACCAAAATGGATATTTCTCCATGGTGCTCTGAAACCTGTTGACTACTGTGTTAGAGATGCTTTGTGCTTCCACTCAGGGTTTAAATCCTGTGACATCAAAATAGCTTTAGTATGGCAGCCACACATTTTGGTATGGATAAGGTATTCTTTTTGAAGGGCAATCTATTATGCTTAAGATGGGTCATTTTTTGAAGTTTCAGAGCCGCTTTCAAAACTATGCTTAAGCAAATACTGCAATAATCATTTATTGTAGCAATGTGATCAGGCACATTTCATGCTTCAATCCGAAATAGAGCAGAGTACAGACTCCACACTGATCACAAGGAACAGGTATGTGTTAGTGCTTACTACACTGCCACGAACTTCCTATAGCAGGTATTGCCACAGGTAGTAAACTAGCAAGGGAAGACCTCATCCACAGCCACTTAGAAGGTAACGTCCCAGAATCCATATCCCAGTTGTCCAAAGACATAAGATTTAAAGAAAATGTGGGGGTTTGTTGCAACATGTCATGCTGCTCTCCGAGCATCTGATCATGAGCATCTGACCAGAGTATATGAGCTGAGGGGCTGGAGCAGTGCCTCTGTACAGGAACACTTGATCCACCACAGGACCTTGTGTCCACTATGGCCCTAGTTCCTTCTCTGCAAAAACAGACTGTTTTAACACACAGACTTTTCTTTTTCCCTTGTTCCAGTTATCTTTCTTTTTCCTTTTGATACTGCACAAAGGTCACTCACATTGCAATCTCATGTACCAGAGGATTTGTCAGTGATTTTTTTTGTGTTCCTGGGTTGCTTTGGCCCGGCACTTTTGTACTCTTTTTTTAACAAGGAGGTAGGAAACAGAACAAGTCATTGCAATATAAAACTCCAGTCTCCATAGCAACAATGAAAAGTGTTTTCCTTCCTCAGCTTTACAATTCCAGTTCCATAGTCTCACCTGAAGCCTGGGTGAGCGGCAAGAAGTTAAACCATTTCCTAACTTACTAGCATATTGTGGAGTTTTAAAAGCATGCTACTGGTGTGAGTAGCACAGACCAAGTGAGACCTGAAAAGCTTTCCTGGGCACCAGGATGTGTGACAGGGGCTTGAGAAGGGCAGATGAGAAATAGCATATTTACCTCACTTCCATTTTCCCACCACCCAGTAGCATGTACTCACATTACAAAATTAAATTGAATGAAATACAAATTCTCAGATCAGTTCAAACTGAGTCTTTAATTATAATTTCTTCAGCTCTGAAAGGTTCTTTTACCAGACTGGATCATTATCAAAGGTGACTTAGAATCACAGAATCATAGATTAGTTAGGGTTGGAAATGACTTTAAGATCATCTAGTTCCAACCCCCTTGCCATGGGCAGGGACACCTCACAGTAAACCATGTCACCAAAGGCTCTGTCCAACCTGGCCTTGAACACTGCCAGGGATGGAGCATTTACCACTTCTTTGGACAACCCGTTCCAGTGCCTCACCACCCTCACAGTGAAGAACTTCTTACTTATATCTAACCTAAACTGCCCCTGTTTAAGTTTAAACTCACTACCCCTTGTCCTATCCCTACAGTCCCTAATAAAGAGTCCCTCTCCAGTGTTGACTTCACTGATGACAACACAGTATTGTTAACCTGTACTTAAGAAGTACGGGGGATGTACTAGCAGGGAATCCCTCTGTGAGCAGGAAACATGGATAGTGATCATCTGAATTGGGCTACAGCTCCTTACTGCCTCTTTACAGCACCCAGAAAGGGAAACAATCAGCTGTCAGGCAATCGCAGGAAGTGTTACTACAGATAAGGTTTAGCCAAATTAATCAGTGAATTTTATCACTCTCTTAGTTCTAGAAGAGCCAAATGGATTTAAGGTCAATGAACACAAAGGATCTTTTCTTAATGGATAAACGGAATGGAGAGAGTTCTTTTAAGAGTGGTAGGAGCTTTTCAGTGTTCAGTTGTACAACAGCAATCCATTTCAACACACACAGCTTAAAACTTTGTACTCATTTCTAAAGGAATCATAGCTATTTTTCATTATAGGGTGATGACTATCTTTTTTCTAAGTAATTCTTTTGCCATTTGAAATAGCACACTGCTTGTAGTTTTGAAGTAATTTTGATGGATGCTTTCCTGTGCTCATTATACACCAAACCCTCTGTGAAGTTCCCCACAAAATGTATTTTATACCTTAGAAAAACTAAATTAAAGAGAAAACATCTTTGTCATTCTACCCCTCTGTGGACAGGACAAGAAGTCCATTGTCTTCCTCAACTGTCATTAACCACAGTTTTAAATCAAAGAATTTCACTAATGCATAGTGTTGGTTGTTGCAGTGCTTCTCTGGGGCCACCCATAAGCTCTGCTCAGGTCAGACCATGCTTTACTATTAACACTGGCTGCCTTAAAGCCAGCAATCTTCAAAGATGTTTCATTCTTATTGTGGAAACCTGGCTTTTGTAAGAGTTGTTTTAAACAAGAATACAAACATTGTACAAAATGAGCTAACCATTGGGAATGAAAGGAAAAAGTTGTTGGATTTACTAGAAAAGGGACTGTGGATGTGAAAATACTTACCTTCACTCACTGGAGGTCTCATTATAAGCTTAAATTTTTCAAACCAAGCAGAAATTTTTCATTATGAATTAATTTGGTCTCTAGATACATGCATTAGCTAGGACCATAAATGAGTAGCCAGATGCAGAACAAGTATTCAAGCTAGCTGCACTGAGCTAAAAGTTTCATTAAATGTGCTGATAAAAATAACTGCTCAAAATTGCAGTATTTGAAATAAATTTGAAGTAACTTGGATATTGACTGGAAAGTAGGCACACGTGTACTAGCAATCAGGGAGTAGAAACAAACTCTGTTACCAACACCCAAACATTGCTTTTAGTATTAGAACTGAGCAATGATGCAAATTACTGGTTACTGTATATCTGATGGAAGTGCAACAAAATACATCCTTATGCCTTAAACTCTAGAGTTGAGTTAGATTTTCATAGACTTTGAAGTTTAAAAAGCAAAAAATCTTTTGGTATGTGTGAATGGCAGTATCAGAGAAATTTTCAAGTTTCTCACATGCACACCCCATCCACTTCCCACTTTGATGTTGGGGCAAGACCTCAGTACACAACAGGCCAGAAGGCAGCTGCTGTTCCCTCCAACCGTGCTCTTGAAGCTCCAGGAACCAGGACTTATTGAGCCTCAGGTCTGCAGTCTGGATGTAATCTCTGCCCTTTGACTTTGTCTGGATTACGCTCTGGAGCATAAAGGATGCTCCTACAGCAAAAGCAACAGAGTTTGGAGCTGCCAGAGGAAGATGTAGCAAAGCAATCACAGAGAGTTCCTGATGCAGAAATCCATTTGCACTTTTCATAGAAATGAGCAAGCTGCAACCTAAAACCCTAGCAAAGAATTAGGACAAGAGGTAAGGAAGAGAGAAGCAGGCTGCTCCTCAAATTGCATCCTGTTAGGAACCAGGAGCGCAGCTTTGGCAAGCAGCATGTTCTTACAGATGGAAATATGCTTACGTGTCAAAGCTGTTATCCCCCAAGAGGAAAGAAATTATGTTGTCTTGAACATGCTGTGGGTAACAGACAGGGAAAGGTCCAGAAATAGAACAGAACTAATAATACAAAGCTCAGTTTGGAATACAAAATGAAAGCCATCTTTTGCCAGAAAGGGGTGGGTTTTTTCTTAACAGATAGAAGAGCAGAACTTTTTTTTAGTCCTGATATAGTATATTATAATATACATGCACTGTCCTGGTGAAGACTTTACTTACTACTAATAAATTACTAATGTTTGTCATGCAGTATTACCAACAGGAAAATTTCCATGACTGAGGAGTTTACAAGTTCTGGTCTATACAAAATACTGAATAATATGGGACACTGAGCTTTTGAAGAGCCTCTGAATTCTAACTATCATGAATGGTTTTTAAAAATTTCAGGTACTAACAATAATCTGAGTTTAGCTACACGAAAAATGCAGAATTTTCTTCATCAGCCAGTGGTTCCTTTGAGCTCAATTTAATAATCACATCTTTTATTCTAAAGCACATTTCACAATAAAGCTCAAGAAGAAAACCAACTTTCAATTACAGCTCATTTCTTTCCATCAAAACAAAGCCACTCTAGTACCATATCTTTGTTCTTTGTCTACTTAGTCCACATCAGAAAACAAATGCTAATTGCATCTTTTCAATTAAGGCAGAGGACGATATGCAAACAGGAAGATGTTTTGCCCTGTGGGTGCTAAATAAACAAACAAACCTTTCTATTTCAAGTATGTCAATTTACTTTTACCAAAATCTTCAAGTCCCCACTTTCCATTAGGAGAAAAAAAATTGCAACTAACATAAAATTGTTGTGATTATTCCACTTTAATATTTACTCTTACACAGAAACCCGAACAGCCAGACACATCTGTTTCGGACAAATCATGGCAGCAGTGCCCATTATTCCACAGAAACCACATTCAAGTTCAACTGGAAAAGGAAGTTTCAAAATGCTTCCATATGCATTAAAACAACTTTTAAAACCCTTTAGGTTTTGTGTTCCGAGTCTTTAGAAACGGGGAGTTTTTCATGAGGTTTGGTAGCTTCGTCCATCAGTTCCTTCAGCTGCCCAATTTGTTCATCACGGAAGTCATTAAGTTTTTCTTCTGTGAGCTGGATTCCATATACAGTCTTTTCTGTCAAGTTTTGTTTGTCCTCATTAATTTGTTGCTGTATCAGTGCTGCATAGTTCTAATAAGGAAGGAACACAAAGGTCACAAAAATGACAACTGCAGGAGTCAGGTCAATGTTTTTTAATACCATTATATCGTAATAACACACTCTTGCTCAACCTTCTACAACGGTCTGTTAATCAACACCAAATAACAAAAGCCTACACTTTTTATAAGAAAGAAAAGTTATTAAGGTACTTCTAGTATCTATAGTCAATTTTCTTAGCTAGGTTAAAATGCACCTCATATATGTACAAGTTAATTCTGTCACGTACTACTGAAAACAAAACAAAACTTAATTCTAGATCAAATATATTTATGTCATTGTAACTATTAAAATACACATATTCTATCTAGCAGGGTATCATCAGGATTCACTTTGTAAACTGATATATCTGGAAAGTATTATTCTTGAAGAAATGTATTAGAAAAAGCAATCTATAATTAGACAAATGTCCTAAAGCCTTTCTGCCTAATCAGTCTCTCTGTTTCAGGGAACTGATAAGGTCATTTGCACCCAGTCCCTGGGTTGCTCCAAAGACAGTAGGAACTCAGCAACTGTGAGACCTGGGTCATTATGCCAGATCTGAAGAAATTAGTTGGCAAAATTAAAAGCTAGGGGAGAATAAGCAGGGGCTTCAAGAACAGATAGCTCCATATTGTGTCTCGTTCTGTGCTGTTTTAAATATAAGTAAGTTTGTTCAGATTTACCTTCAATCCTGTTCTGACAGAAAGTGTTTGGACCATGTTTACTTAAATAACAGCATTTACGTCTGTGAATAGTTAAAACTGTGAGTATGTATTTTATCAATACAGGCTCAGGACCACTGTAAAACCAAAACTTTCTCAAGGGCAGAAATGCAAGTGGCCAACAGGTCACGCCAGTAATGTGGACACAGCTGAAAAATTACTTTCTCAATACTTAGGAGCAATCTTTGACTTTTATGACTTTCCTAAATTACAACATTTGAGGGTTTGCAAGTGGTTCTGAAAATTTAATTCAGTGAGAAGTGACACTGCTGTGTTCAAACCCCATCAGCACTGATCCTGTGCGCTCCCTGGCTCCCTCTGCCCAGTACCAGCCCAGTGCTGCAGCAGCTCTCAAAGAAGTTGTACTGAGTGAGTCTAACAAAAGCCTCTTGGTACATATACTCACTGAACTCAGTGAACCTAGCCACTCGTTCAAAAGTTAATCCCATATTTAAACACTGGGTTGGAAGAGAGCCTAAACTTTCATTTTTCTCAAGAGAAACTTAAAAGCAAACTTCACAATTAAGAAATTAACTTCAAAAGTTAATTTACTGGAAAATATACAGGCTTCTCTCCTACTTTAGTAAGCCATCCTACTTTAGTAAGCCATCCTTTAAAGCACCCTTAAAGTTTCAAGCACAACTCTGAATATAATGTAAGAAACTGAACTAAAAAAAAACCCCTATACTCTGAATAACAGTGATGACTCTTACATGGCAACACTTTTTCTTAAATAAAGGATTATGTATCATGAGTATTCAAAAGCACATGATTATAGCAGTGAGATACCAGATTATTTTTATCTCCAATTTTCAGCTAAAAGAAGCCTCATTATTGCATACTGAATTGTTAATCCAATTATAAGCAAAGTTACTAAAGCCATGACTTCAGCTGTCTGCCTAGTAATTCTAGAGAAGTGGGTGAGAAGGGAGAATGTTATTCATGCACATCTGATATACCTCAAAACGACATTTACTAACATAAATATACTACATTGTTTATGGACAACATCCAGCCTCACTAAAGTCAGGAGGATCTTATCAGTTCTGCTGCAAAGCTTAATTCACGGCTATTTAAAGAAAATAGATAAAACAAACCAGGACAAACAAATGTAAATTTTTATTAATACAGATTCTGAACTAAAATGATTCCTCATTTCTAATAGACAGATCTATTGTGATAGAACGTTGTGTTAAAGTTACCTTATATGAAAAATAACAACAGTTTCATAATACTGAGGAACCTCCCCACATCACTTCTCCCCTTCTTATGTTAAATGTGCATTCAGGAATAGTGACACTACAGCTAATCCCTGCAGTAATCCTACACCTCAGTGGTATTACTTTATAGCAGAGCTGGCCCAGGGTTTAGAAGGAACTAAATGCAGGGTTTTGCTGATAACTAAACAACCAAACAGTAACAACAAGGTAAAAAATTATAATGGGTTAAAAAGTCTTCAACTTCATGATTTACAGAATTTCTTATCAAGGCAGATGGACAAATGCTGAAGCTATTAGCAGATCAGTAACACACCAACACATTACACATCAACTATTCCACCTCATTCTATCTTCAAATTTCTGCACAGAAAAACCCAGCCATTACTGATTCTGGACTCCAAAAAAAGAAACTCTCATCATAACCGAACAACAACATTTGCAGTGTGTAATTCAGTAACAATACTGAAAGCAAGCAATGTGAAACTCCCCATGTCTTACCAAGAGACCTGACAAATGTACAAACCCTAAGAACCCCTCCATGCAATGTCCTACCAGTGCAGGTTCCGCAACAGGAGAAAAGTCCTCCTCACTGATAAAGATGAACCCCCTGGAGCAGCCTGTGGCTACTGCTGCAGGCATGGGCTATGGTATCTGGAAATAACTGAAGTCCAGTGAAAGACCAGTTATGAATTTACAAACTCTGTTGACTAGAAGATCATCATTTCCAAAAGTATCAAATTAATTCCTTGTAAACAGTCTGCAATTTTATATTATTTTTTTTTTATATCTAACACCAAAGCATCACATTTCACAAAGCATCAGCTTTAAAGAATCCAGATCTCAGAAGTGGTGGTCCTCAACAAAGCCACAATGTCCACTCACACAGATGCCCTGCATCCAGATGCACGACTGACTGTATTTCCCCATCCCTTGATACCAGGTGTTCTGCTTCAAAGCACTCCAAACATGCTCCCATCTGGACATGTCACCACTGGCTCTTTTTCCCCACTTATTTTCTAGCTGAACAAATGTTTTGTACATGCCAGAAAGCCTCAATAGTTGCTGCGTCACATCAATTTGTAATGTGAACAAAAATTCAAAATTGGACCCTGAAAACATGCTGGGCTTTGGTTGGCTTATGACAGAAAACAAAAAACAATTTTTTCACCTCGTTTTACCAAAAGGCAGTGATACACCAAAGATAATCCATTTCAGCCTCCATAAAAGCATTGGAAAAAGATCAGCTATGTGGTGTTATCTCATTTTCTCTGCCTGTGATGCCACAAGAGGAACAAACAAAGCTTGGTTTAACACATTACTGTTCCCTCAGAAACTCGTACTGTTGTCAGTGATTTGTAGAAAGGTACTACATAATTTGCTGCTACATAGTTCCATAATTTAAGATCTGGCTTCTATACAGAAAATATGCCATTTGCTAACTGCACATGAATTTTAATATGATGAACTCTGAAGTTCAGTAATAGGTTTAAAAGCATAATGGGGAGGAGGGAAGGAGGGAGAAGCCAACATTTGTTCATTCAATAATATACCTTCGGTCACAAAATATGACGGTAACAGTCCCTCTCAGGCAGTAAGGAGGAGCAGCATGTTTGTGTATCACAGAATCACAGAATAGTTAGGGTTTTCATTAGAACTTAATAGATACAGAATTTAGCTATTTTCTAGCGTCATCTTCCCTACTAGCAGAACTGAAACAAACACTTGCTTAGCTTTCCCAAACAATTACCTTGCTTCTGCCTCTCATTTTATTTTACGCATAACTACACTTTCCAAATATAACAAAACCTCTCTGTCAATCATGACACAATTTTCTGTAATCTGGCAGATTTTCCAAGGGTATCTTATTCGAATTATAGTTCACACTGTGCAGTTCGCTTACAGAACCAGAGCCAGGAGACACAAAATGGAAAGCAGGTAAACCTAACCTTGACACAGGCAGGCTCAGCATACACAAGGATGACAGAGGCACACAGGGGCTCTCCTCTCTTGCACAGATGGTCAAGTGTTGCAAGTCAGTCAGGGACAACCCCTGCATCTTGGGTTTTTTAGGTGGGTTGGTTGTTTCTCTGTAAGCAGCTCTTACAGCAGTGATGCTCTGCCTGCACCAGCTGTATACCTTCTTGGGCACCTACCTGAAAAAAGAAACCCAAACAAAATTCAAACCACCAGCTGAACAGTAAAAGCCTTTGCCTCTTGTCTATGACTGCCATGAGAAACAATGAGGATTAAAATCAAATCCAATTCAAGAAAACCTTTCCTGACCATTTACCATCAAAAGACAGCTGATTTATCCCATATTCAATCCCAGCTGGCCATCCATATCACAGACACCATCTGAGTCCCACTCCTCCCAACATCCACCCCAGTCTTAAAGAAGGGCAACAGTCCAATGTGCAGACTGGCTAGGCCCCTGCGTTGCCAGCAGTATGTGCAACCACAGAGACACCCCAAAACTCTCCGCATTGCTAATGCAGAGGTAGATGCCTCACCTGAATGCTCTGATGCACTCTTTAGAGATCCTGGTTCTGCCCACAGATCACGTTGGTATCTACACCATGCAAGCTGAATCTAGCCATTAAGGTCTCTTAAAATCCTATGACATGATTAAATACTTGAACCTTCAAGTGATTTCTGCAAACACACAGAGAGTATTTGCTGTAATCAATAACCACAGGGTTTTCTATTTAAATTCACTATCTGAAGCAATACTGTTTTCCTCTGCATTCACAGAATGCACAAATTCATCGAAAGGGCAAGGGGATGGGTGACATTTGAGATGTTAAAATACCAGACACTACAAAAAGGGTGTCAGCCTTGTTGTTTTCAAAGTTGAAAAAGGATTAAATATAAGAGTAAATGCAAAACCACACAACCAAATGCCCCACTCCCTAACTGCCAGATGTATAGTCTCCTACCTGATACAGTGCATGCTGACAGACATTTGTCTCATATGTGAATACAAAATGCTAATAGACATTTATGCTTTAATCATAAGATTAAATGAGTTAAGAGTCCATTTGCCCATTTTTACTGGGAAGAGTAGTAATCATAATTTCTATTTTTTTTGGCATCCTCCTCAACATTTACAATGCCACATTTTAGATAACTGCTAAAAATAAAAAATATCTCTAAGATTCATTTAGGTAGAAGAATTAAGGACAGAGATGCCTGTTCCAGTAGATACCTGTACAATTAACTTTCTTGCCAGATTTTCTCTTGATAAAAGATATAAAATTTAGAACCACTTAAGCAGTTGAAATATAAAGCCAATGTATTTATCCATTCCAAAAAGACTACCTCCACGTGCAGTCAAATTAATGATAACACTGATAAACAACATTACTGGTGCCAGATCAGAAACCACTACCCTGAAACATGTTAAACAAACAGGGCACAGTCAGTCACTGAAAAATGCTATCCAGTTTGCCTTTCTTTTTCTCAGGATGACATGAAAACCCCAAGCATGGCCTGACAGGCCACACTCATCGCTTTCTAGAAGTTAGCTTAAAATTGCAGCATTTGAAATTTTGCTGCTGCTACTAGAAGCAAAATCGAACACATGCTGCTAGGGCAGTAATATGAATAAACAGCTGTGAACGAACAGCATAGCAAGGAACAACCTGTTCTTATTACTGTGCAGAGATATGTTGAATGAATTATTTAATGCATGTTCAGACAGAATTCTGCAACTGATTTACTGTATTTTTTAATATAAAACTGTTTTGTTTGTTAAACTGAGTATGAGCAAACAACAAAATCTTTATAGAACTGATTTTTATATGGGAGATATACCTTATGAAATTCCAGAGCATCTTCATACACATTCTACCTGAAGCTGTAAATATAGTTGGAAATAAAATAAGAAACCCAGAAAAATTTCAGTAGATATTTTCATACACTCACATATATGTTAAGCTGTAACAACATACACTTTACCCTGTAATATCACTTAAAACAGCCCATAAACATTTTTAAAAGTGCATGAAATACAGTTAATGTCAAATGTGAGTTACCCAGTCTGAATAAAGAGTTGTGTGAAGTCACACATCCCCTAGCAGGAACGACATATTATCAGACAATTTCAAACCACCGTTGTTTTTGTAAAGGACGCACCATGATCACTTAAAAAAATGCCAATATACTATAGAGGGCGCCTTCCCCCTGCTTTTGAAAATATCCACCACATGGTGTCTGAATGATAGCAGGTAATGACATATAGCTGGCATTATCAGAGTTTCTTATGTAGAAAATTAGAACAGCAAATGCTAGGAAAAGGGCAACAGAATGAAGATGGGAATTTCGCTCTGAGGTACCCAGCACAGCAGACGACCTCTGGGGAATAAAGATGTCCAGCTGTCTTAACAGAAGGTGAAAAAAAAACAACTTTCTTTTCTGGCATTTAAAATCACCTGAGCATCCATCACATGTGTGACAGCAAACTAGAGACAACTCAGCAAGAGGAACTTGTACGAACATTCAGCACTGGCTTAACACTGCTCCTGCCAAAAGCCTGAAGGATGTAGGATTACTGCTCAGTGATTTTGCAAGAAAAAAAAATTACTGACTATAGCATGAGCACTCTCAAAGATTATTCTCTTTCTGAAAATGCTACAGGACTTTACATGTAACCCCGGAAAACACCAACATCCAAAAAATATGAGGCCAAATGTTTCATCCACAGACACTCCAGCTCTGGTGCAGTAGAGAACACTCACATCCTGAAGCAAGAGTAAGGGCTCTAGAACAGCATTGTGCTCCAGGTAAATAAAGCATTACAAACTAGTTGATCATAAATACAGGCATATTCAAGAAAAAAAAATTAGTTACAAGCTTATTTGTGATAGAAAATGGTTTTCCTCAGGTTTTCTTTTCTAGCATCTCCTTCATTACCAATGTCACAGCACAGACATGATCAAAATGTTTAGTATCTACTAAAAGAGGCAGAGTTGTGCAAAGTAACACTAAGCCTTCTGGTTACAAAACCAGGAAGATTTTCCCAGTGCAGACATGTTAAAGAAAGCCTTAAGCACAACCTTTCAACAGGGTGATTTGGGCTAAGGTGCCAGTTAGCTGCAAAGTTAGAACTGAGATGGTGCTGCACCAGCAAAGGCTCTGACAACAGAGGTAAAGAAAGCAAATGTTTTTCAACTCCTTGTGTTCACCACTGCCCATCTGGAGGAATTCCTTAAATAATATTCTTATCTTCTTTGCATTCATTTACAAACCTCTGTCGCTTAAAAGACACACACTGTAAACTCAAAGTTTTTTGGCTTAGTGAAGCACCAGGGTTGCTAATGGACAGGATACCAGTGGCTATGCTATAAGCTACAGATTTAATTAGATCTTCCATTGAATAATTTATCTGTATTTCATGAGAGCAATTTGGTTATAAATGCTGCTGTTCTGAGAGCTGTTCACCACCTTCTGAAAACTCTCAGGCATGAAGAGTAAGATGCTTTAAACAAACAAAAAAAAAAATCTGCTATTCTGTTACATTTCAAATTTCAGCCATCCTTGATAATTCCTGTGAATAACAGAAGGGTTCAGTTAAGCAGCAGTTAGCATGTAACATATTATACAGGTACAATTTATTCAGAGGTTTGCTATGTATAAAAACCAGACCGAGCAGCTTAAATGATGAGTCATAAGAACACTAAGTTGAAACTTTAAGGATATGGAAGTAAGAATCCAAAAGGGGATCTGAACAAGTACTTCATTTTTATTAAGGCTAAACCATTACTCACACTATTAAAACAAACCACTCTTCTCAGAAATTAAAGGAAAACACATTCATACAAATTTTTGAAAACTTCAGGTTATGTGAAAGAACAAAAATAAAATTGTTAAAGCATTTTTTCCTAATCCAGCAACAGCGCAAACTGCGTTCCTCCTAGGATGAGAACCCAGTTCTGCCCCCCCAGGCATCACCACCTCATGAGCAGGGCAGCAGAACCACCCCCAAAGGGGGAAAAAAAAATCTGAACAGGGCAAAATCAGAGCGGGTAATCCACAACCACTGTTCCTGTCCCTCTACTGAGGCAGCCACTACAGCAGCACTCCAGAAAGGCAAATAAAACCAGGAAGGGCAGAGCAGCATACAGAGTTCATTTAATCACAGTTGCAAAATGAAAAAGGTACAAAAATGACATGTTTTGACATAGGCCAAACTGGTTCCTCAAGTACCCTTCAACACCGTAAGTGTGGAGAACCCATCTCACTACAGGATACATCTCCTACCCCAAAGAAAAACAATGCAAATGAAGTAAAATCTTCCTTTTTCTGGTAAGTATACACAACTGTAATTAATGAGAAGCTCTAAAATCAAGTTGTGCGAAGAGCAGCTTGGATAAGCTATTTTGTATAGCTTATTGTTCATTATTAGATGGAAAGAGGTGTAGAGGCAATTTTGAGCCAAGCGAATAGTCCAGCACCGGCAATGGGATTGTCTACATCTACGTCACATGTCTGAGTGAAGCTAGCGATGTAGGTTGTCTTTGTGCTGAGAGTCGGAGAGAGAAACTTCTGTCTTAAAACATGATGTGATGACTGGATACACTGTCCTCCAGAGATGTGGGTCTTATCACTGCAGAAGCAACTACATCTTTCTCTGACTGGCTGTAGATGACTGGCTCCAATCAACTTCCTTCCTTCTTATGGTAAAAGGAAAGTGTTCATTAGTCGCTTTGTTTTGTGTTTTTTTAATTACAAAAGCCAACAAAAATACTATTTCTCCTTGAATGAATCTATAATCTCTCCCCTGGAGTTTGCTTTATCTTTGTGTAACGCTGCTGAAATCAAACTCTGCAACATTCAGAAGTGAAACCCATGATGGAAAAAAAAAAAAAAAATAGTTCCTTTTTATCCTTAGAAAACTTTCAATTACATCTATGCTAATTTCTGAGGATGAAAGACCATGTCACCATCTTTAAGTATAATGCATAGAGGTAAAACAAATTTCTCCAGGGCAAAGTCACTGGACCAGAAAGAATGGGAATAAGCAGAAAACTTAAAACTTTTCTAAAAGTTAATCTGAAAGGAAAAGCTATGAGTGAGAACTTTAACAATAGCCTGCTTTCCCAGGAGATTCAGGAAGGATGCTAGAATATGTGATTATAGACCAAATTTCAGGGCAGCAATCACAGTAACACAATGATGCACATACCGTAACTATACAGAACTGTTACCGTAAGGGTTCGGGGCTTTTTGTTTACTTGTTTGTAGTTTGGGAGGAGAGAATGAAAAATTGTTAATCTGAAATGGAGCCAGGGAATATAATTATGTAATACTTAGTAATCAGCATGGAGAATTATTATTTGATCAGGAAGGTACAAAATGGACTATTTTTTTTAACATAATTTACTAATATTGTTGAAGTGGAAGAAATTACATTTATTTAGAGGAATGTGAAAAAAGCTCAAGGACTAACTTAGCTTTGTTTGTAACTTAAATAACATGTTATTTTAATGTCCTTTTTCCATGTAAGATTTAAGAAATCATAATTTGAGATAGAAGTGGGAAGTTTGTGGCCTAACCATCAAGGTAAACTTATAAAAATGCTATTAAGTCCAAAATGGAGCACAATAGCATTACAGTGCATTACAGTGCATCACAGTGACTTTACCATCATTTGTGGAAAAACAAGCTGTGATTATATTTCTTTCTGGATGCACAATACTTACATCAGTATTGTACATCAGGGCCAAAATGTAGGTCACTAAAAGCTTTTTGCATCATCTGATAACAACCATGGTCTTTAAGATCCTCTCCACTAACGTTAATAAGCTTCACCTCAGGCCTTCTATAGAAAGCTTGAGCTTGTTCTAGGGAAGAAGAAAAGAAAAAACATTGGCGCATACTTGAAGGAAGAACAACATTTAAGAAAAAATAACATGACCAATTAAGTTCTGAAAAGAGAGATCAATCTGAAATGTAGATGCAGGATAAGAAACAGGGCAGGAGAAAGAGATGGGAGGTAGAATGGAACAGATTGTCACACAAATGGGTTTGAATAGCTCAACAAGATCCTGTCATGGTTCTCTGGACAGGCTGTATCAGCCAAAGTATAAGCTCCATTAACAAAAAAAAAAAAAAAAAAAGTCCACTTTTTTATGAAAGAATAAAAAAATATATTTTCTCTAAAGTATGTATCAGAATTGGAGAGCCTTTTAAATTGGTACTGCAGACAAAAATACTTGGAAGAAAAATACACCAAAAAAAAACTTTAGAACTTAACATAGTTAACAACTTGAGAACAAAATATAGAAAATTATTCAGCTAGGACCTTCATCTGTAAAAATTATACTGAAATTATACTAATACCAAACTCTAAGACTGCTGTGACTGGACAAATAAGCTACAGACCAGAAAAGTCAAACTTCTTTCAAGAACATCATTTCATATTTTCATACAAATCCTAATAAATCCTGAGAAGTTCAAAAGATCATTATTTCTTGACTCAGTCTATTTTGCTTTGACTTCTTATGCTCTGCATGGCAGTTCTTTACCTAACAAAAAAGCTGTCCTGTGCACTTCTGTCTACTGCTGATGTTTTGGCTGGCAAGTATTACGCTACAGTCTCACAGAATATTCAAGGTTTTATCACATGCCATTTTATTTAAAGGAGGGCAAGGGCAAAGCCAGGATGTGATAGTATCAGTTCATTTTTAGGAACTTAAATTCCTCAATGCAGTTGTACTGCTATATTTCTATTTAAATATGAAGCTAGGAAATCTTGGCGAAGTGCTTCAACTGTGTAAAACTCCCAGACAAGTATCAACAAAAAGTACATGCTTTTTCCCTTAAAAAAACTAACCATTGTTTTAGCAACATAATCATACAACTATAATCAAAGCAGACAATGCAAACACCACTTACAGGCACCCATATCAATTCTTTAAACAGAGGACAAGCATCTAAAATTTGCAGTTATTTCTTTCAGAAGTATTATTTCCAGAGTTTCAAGGAAGACAATGATTTCACATCTAGATATTTGCAAAAGGAAAATAAAGCCTGTTTCCAAGACAACCACATTAGTTTCCAGACTACTAAATACCAAGAACATGAAAAGATTATATATCCCAGATGATGAAACTTGAAAAAACTTTCCACACATGTTCTTCTACTCAATTTATACCTAATGAAGCATTTCAAGTGTCCAAAAGAGACTCAGTATTATTTTTCCATTATTCACATTCCTATATGCTCATTAGAGCCAAAACCTTAAACTAATACAGGAACAAAGAAAACCTCAAGTATAAACAAAAATTAATCTGCTAACAGGCATCTTGCATTGATTTTCCTGACACCAGAAATAACCTCCCTACTGAGGATGCACCAAATTTTTTGCTTTAATGGAACTGTAAAAGAACAATGTGATTAAATGAATTTAGTAAAAAGTCATGAGCCATACTTAATAAACAGACCAGAAGGTCATTAGTGTAAAAGTGAGACCCATCCATTAGGACAAACAGGCAGAAAGTCCCCCAGTTTTAAGTTAACATACTCTACGTTCCCTGTTCCAATACAATACAGGGGATACTAACTTACCAAAGCAAATCTGGCAACAGAAAATATTGAGTCAAAGGCTGATGTTCTTGGCCACTCTCGCCAAGTTCCCTCTAGCAGCAGGGGAAAGAGACAAACCCTCCTTAGATGCTTTTGGAGGCATTTAAAACAGACAAGCAAGGAGTCATTAAAGTTTCTCTACCTGCTTCTTCAACATGGCATGAACATTTTGAGGTTTGCTCTTCATAGAGCACTACCTAGGAGACTGACAATCAATAGAAGAAAACAGGTGGACTTGTATGATTTCAAAAAGAATAATTACTGCCAATGGCAAACACAGGTGAATTCTTATTAAGGGTGTTACTCACCAAAGTGCGATGTTCAGTCTCGTACTTTTGAAAGTCCTACTCTATAGAAATAACTCAGTGTACTTGACCACAGTCATTTGGTTACCATTCATTCCTTCTTGCCTTTAAATAGCAGCAATAGGGCATCTCTATGAAAATAAATGCATATTGACGTAACTGACATTTTCCTTAAGACAACTAACAACATGCTGGTTTATATTTGCAAACTCACTGTATGGAAAGAAGACTTATTACTGCAATTAACTTCATAGTACTTAATAAAAGGCAAAAAAGATTAATTCACTAGTCTTTGTGCTAGATGCAGCACAAATTTTTAAAGTTCTTGTTGCTACAGCAAAAGATGCTAAATGCCATTCAAGCTTTAATCCACACATACACTTTTATACCCATAGCCGTACCTCTGTCAAATTCAGTTCATAATAAAAATTGTTTAAAAGTCTTCTGTATTCTCCAAGCAATAACAAATCACAGCAATTCCTTTTTCTTTAGTTTTATCTCAAAATTACAACAGAAAGTTCCTTACTCTTTTTTATTTTCCTAAAAATAGTGATATAACATATATGCAGCCAGAAAGTCTCTGACACAACAGTGCAGCCAAAAAAAGGCCAAAGAAATTAAAAGTTCCCATTCTAAACATAATTCTAAAATTGTGCTGATTTTTTAGCAATTTCTTAAGGTCAAAAACTCTAAAGCCTACAAATCTATGTATCTTACCAAGGGTTTTTCACTTGCAGATTTTCAGACAATCTGAACTACTTCAGAAGTAGCCACAGAAGTTGACTGAAGAAAACAAATGTGTCATCAGTATCTCCAAGAGTTGCTATAAAGGAGCATGCATCTCTACTGATTACATCAGAGCCCCAAAATCTGAAAAAGCCAGAACCTTCCGTAATCACCCGCAAGTCGCTGTCTCTTTATCCCTTTATCCAATGGCTTTGGCACTTAAGGGGATTTTGATGGCATCTGTCCCAACACAGCAAGCAGGGCTGGACTACCACAAAAGACTGGAGGGATTAAGTACAAAAGGAAAAAAGAAAATTCACTGATCTGCTGAGCAATTTTCAAAATTCAATAAAGTACTGTAGAGACACCTAATTTGAAAGAACTTCTGGAAAACTCCATAAAATATTCTGTACTACTCTTCGGGAGATAAAACACATACTTCAAGTCTGAACACATTCTTCTGTATTCTCTATACAACAAATACTTCAAAATTAACTCACCTAAATCTTGTTCCACTCCTTTTGTGTTTCTGACATTGCAGGAGGTTTTCCAACTATTAAGGGGGTCTTGCTTTGAATTAGTAAATGACAGGGAAAACAGGGTATGGCAGTAATAAGGGATGGAAATCAAGTAAGTCAAGAAGCTTAGAGTTCTACATAATTCATTCTGAAACAAACACTCAGTTAACAGAAACTTAAGCTTTTGTAACAAAAATCCAGACTACTTATTCCTAAAAATTCTCACCCACCTAGCATGTCTCCTTTGTGCAAGCACAAGCTGTCTGGCCCCAAACAAAAATGCATGTTTAACTGGAACAAAAGTTAATTTATCTCCATGATTTAAAGGAAAGCATCACCAAAAAAAAAAAAAAAAACAACATGAAAACACCAGAGCTAGGAAAATATCAAGGCAACCTTTCAGAAACAGAAATGCACCGCATCAAGATTAGTCAAGCCAGCTCAGCTCTGTGCTCTGGCTGTCAGTATCCCAGGCGCTTTCACAACTGAGTACCACAGTCTTCAGCTACAGGTAAAGCAGAAGCAGCCTGCCTGCAGAAAAGGTACCAAATGGCAAGTGTAGTATATTGGTTCTACTCATGTGTCACCTCCAATATAAACTACCTCTGCTCTAAGTGGTACCATTTAATCATTCTCGTATGATACACCTGCATCTGCTCAGATGCTCTCTCCACACTAATGCAATGACACTTTTATCATTAGTGTCAAACTCACGCACTGTTTGTTTATACTGTAATACGAACAAGTCCTTTCTTTTCTCACAAACAGCTTTCAAACCGATTATATAGCAAGCTCTAGAAAAATCTCAGCTTGCCATCCATTGATGACATGAATAAATAGGTTGCCTAAAGGTTTCTGTCAGTCAGAAAAAACTACAACCATTCAAGAAGTTTCATTTGTGTTTCAAGACTTTTCAGCATTAAGGAATGATCTCAATTTACATTTGCATGGCTTTAGAATTACCCTGGACTAGTTTAAAGCAATGCAATGCTATGAGAACAATAAAAACTTGAGCTATTTTTGAGGTGTTCATACATTTTAAATGAATTTTGCTTGCTAGCAAAGAAAAATACGGAAAAGAAAGTCTTGTTTACATCTGCCCACAAGTAGTTATGTGAGAATCAGGATGACTTCTTGTCTCACTCTCCACTCTAAAGAGGGCGTTTAGAGCTACCTGTTTAAGGTAAACTCCCAAATTAAGCTATTCCCCTTTTTAATGAGCACAGGATTCACTGTAGAGTTAGGCCAAGACAGCAAATACGAAAAAACCCTCAAATAATTTGGCTGGAAACACCAGCAGAATAATCTTGAATAACATTTACATCGCCTACCACCCAGCCATGCTGCTCTTTGAACCACACTGATGGTAAATTATGAGGTTTTCATGAGCAGAGGTTTATTTCAGTCCTAAAGGGGGGTTGGATATTAGCATGCTTTGCTGTCCTGCAGAATGTTTCATGTGCCTTTGGAGGAAAAAAAAAAAAAAAGAAAAAAGCTCCCTAAATAGTGAATAAAATAATAATCATAATCATCCTCCTCCTAGTAGCATCAACCCCCTTGCATTTGTGAAGCCACCAGTCCAGGGAAGAGCTTAGACTACTCCACAATACATCTGTTCAGTGATGTAGTGTAAACTCCTCCTGCTTACCCGTGTCATGAAGATGCAGCAAGCAAGCGCAGCACAAAGATGCAGCAGGGCACAGCTCTTGAGCACTGGCTCTGCAGAGAAGGCATCAGGTTGCAAGAGTTCCTCTACCATCCCAGCACATGCCCCATTTCTATCACAGAAAAGACGGGCAGACTAGAACAAACAGCTGTTTATGGCAAAAACCACTTGTGGGCAGCTCACCGAACTTTCCCTGCGGGTGAGACATTGCAAGCAGCTGCCTGGGCTGCTGTTGGGGCCATGGCCAGGCATCACCCTGGTGTTCTGACCATACTGTGCTTCCCAGCTCACCTCAGCTCCCTGTGGCTCTCTGACCTGCAGAAACGTGTACTACAGTAAACTCAACCATTAAATCCACTTGCTGTTATTATAGTGCAGGACCAGCCTTCACTATTGACTGCTGCCCCAGAAAATCAGAACAAAATGTAAGTTATCTTCTCTATGTCAAAACATTGTTTTAACATTAATTTTTAATTTCTTAAAAGGATAACACTAAAAACAAGAGCGTACACCAATAAGGGTGGGTGGGGCAAAAGGATCATTTGTATTCTACTGTGTTTATTTATGAGAAACATGCAACAAATCTCCTCATCTTCACTCAACTGATTGCTATACCCGCTAGAGCAATGATTTACAAATAACAGCTTTGAAAAAACATCATCTGTTGCAGAACCCAGCTTAGTAATGCTTTATTTCAGTGGGTGGGTGAAGAATTTCCCTGGAAAAGTTCTGCCACAATTGCTGTCAAAATTATCACACCCACCTGAAGTATCCTTAGGATCCTGCCTTCCCTCAAAAACGCTGCCTACAAGAAATTTAATCACAAATGAAAACAAGCAGAAAAGTTCCATTACTCGAGAAAAAGCAAACCTTTGGCAAGTAACTTGGTAACTTGCCAGTGATAGATGCATTACTGTACCAAAAGCTTTAATCAGCAAACGGAATATGCTAAATAGTACAAAGAGTCACGAGAACTTCAACTCACAAAACAGAACTGAACATTTGAAGGTGAAAAAAAAAGAGAAAAGACAAAGCCAAATAAAACAAATTCAAGTGCTCATTCACACTGCAATTAAATCCATTACACACTTTTGCATGCTTTCTGCTAGAATAAACAAATTCAAGTGAAGAACTGTTGGATATTGATCTAGCTAATGCATCCTAAAATTGTAATGCCATGGAAAAGTGGAACTAAATCTTTTTGGATACTACAGAACAGATTTTCATAAGGAAAAACTGCACAAACTCATATGCTTAATTTATTCCTATCTATACTTGTTAGTCTGAATTAAAAGTATATATTTGTACAAGGGAACAAACAATGCATTAAAAACAAAACAATAAAAATTAGTAATTATGGAGACAGCATTCACATCAGTATAATACTGGTTTCCAAGCCCTTGCTAACTTCCCTAAAAGTCCTTCCACCACAGTTGCACTTCATACTGCCTAGCACATTAACCCTCATTTCAGCCATTATGTATTTTTTATAGCTGACTTGTGTCTCAATCTAAAATCAGATAAACTAAAGCATGCTAAACCTATTGTTGAAGTATAAACACACAGCCAACATCACACAGAGTTACACTGATATGCAAAGTAAGCAAATTATTAAGCACAACCCACTACAGTATGATTTTCAGTTAAGGACTTCCTACTCTTGGATTGAAAACAAATTATTAGGTGCATTGCAAAGGATACCAATGTGTGCCAGTGATCACATACTTTCAGAGTACCCAGTCAGCACTTGTATTTCAGTACCACTTAGTTCTGACTGCTGATTTAAATTATGCTTTTCTGACTTTTACCACTGTATTAAGTTTTGCACCCAAAAAATACCTAATCAAAATTTACAAGCAACACATCCTAAAGAATACCAGTTCACCAAATTAGGCTCAACCACAACAAGCACAAATTAGAAATGCCTTAATCTACAAACTGGCACTACACAAAGAGAAATACGGTCTATTTTTTGTCTGCTTGACCTTGGGGTATCATGTAAGATAGTAGCTCTCATTATTCCAGGGAACTCTGGAGTTCTTCTACACCCATCATTACCCAAGAAATCAGGCTTCTTCAGGCTTCAAGATCTTCACCCATTCAACACCCTCTTACAGGCACTGCACACAATGAACCTCACAATGTCACAGTCTCATCTGCTGCAGCCTCTGAGAGTTTAAACTTGGCCCATGACCCACAGAAATGGGTCAGTATAAGGGAATGATGAGGATGTGTGCTTACTTGCTTGATCAATGCAAGGAGCAAGTATGAATGACAACTTCCTTATGTTCTTCTTGCTTATGTTCTCAAGAGGACACTGAAAGAGTTAATACCAGAGAATACCCTCACTGAATGGAAACAGAAATTAAATTTTAAAGAAATAGTAGTATTCAGATAACGTTTTTCAGATCTAGGATGCAGAATAACAAGACACAGGTGGGGCAATCCTTCCTGGCTGTAAAGACAGCAAGGAAGTTTTTTTGTTTTCTTGCTCTTCCAAGAATACCTTTTCTACCTATTCAGAGCAGAACATTCACAACTACTGTATTCCGTAAATTAAATTGCATGACATGCATTCCCACTTATTTCACCAGACCAGCAACAGAACAGCACTAGAGTTCAGAACTTAGAACAGCTCCAATGTGCACACAGGTTCCAGAGATGATGACTTTTGATTTGGAGAAAGTTATGTAAATCTAACAGTTGATGAGACTCTGATAATACACGAGAGAAAGAATCCAGAAAAACAGCATCACTTGCACTTGACAGCAGAGGAGTCAGAGTTCTGCCTGCAGTACAACTTAAAACACTGCCAAGGAATGCTTTCAGAAGGTATCATACCTCAACCACCCATGCTGGGAGCCTGGCGCCAAAGTCCCTTGCATAGGTTTTGATTTTCTCAAACAACTCCCAGGCCCAGGTAGTGAGCTGGCACAAACTGGGAACTGCTCCCAGTAGGCAGTTTGGATGTGGCACCCTATTTTGGACAGTAACAGTGCAGGCGCATGGACATGGGCTGTTCCACTGCCAGCTACAAAGCAGCCCCAGGCACATCTGATTCAGCAGTGCAGACACAGCTTCAGCCTAGCAGTGCTGAGGCCAGTAAAACCAACAGATCCCACCTTGTTTCTCAAGAGGTGTTCAAATGCTTATTTCACACACTGCTTGGTGTGAAAACTTTGGTTTATAATCTTCCCTGTGATGTGCAGTTTTCGTATTGCAGTAGTTTTTTCCAAAACCTTATCACTCAGCCTGTGAAAACTCCAGGTCACAGAGTACACCATCTGAGAGAGACAGGATTTAGCAGTATGTTATCAAGCAGCATTAATATAAAGGTTAGCTTCAATGCAAACAGGTTAATGCGCAAGTTCTTCAGTTGCAAAATTCAGACTCCCTTCTTCTTAACCAAACACTCTGATACATGAATGACTTTACCTTCGTAACTCAGTAAAAGAACTGAAAGGAACTTCACCAAGTTTCCCATGCTTTCTAGCAAGGTAAGCAACAGCCAGAGATCGGCAGGCTCACTGTTAACCCTTACTGTTTTTCTCCTTACTATTATAAGCAATACCACAACTTACTTCCAGTTTAAAAATTCCACTATTTTCTTTTTTCGATTTTCACTGTCTTCCCTTGTGTATCTAGTTTCCTGTCTCATCCACAAGTAATACTTACAAGTACTTTAGATAAAAATACTAGAACTGTGCTGTACTGAATACAACAAGGTCTTTACTTGCTTAAGCAAGATACAAATCTGTCTCTTATGAGCAAATTTTCAATTCTACTTACTAAAAAAAAATATATAAGCTCGATACTAAGTATTCCTCACATTCTGTTGCATCTGTTTATTTTTATTAACAGAAGAAATACCTCCCAGGTAGCAATGACAACACAGCAACAAAACTCCTCGAGTTTGTTCTCCACAGAGTATGTTACAAAAAGTACCCAGTGGTCTTTAAAGAGGCCAGTCATGGCATAACCAAGCATGTGTTCAATAACAGTCTGAAGGTTGGATGTATATTAATTTAGCAAAGTCAAAATGAAACAGCAAGAAAACTACAAAGCATTTAACAGACCCCCTCCAAACTTCTGCGTGTTCCAGCCAACAGCGTTACAAGCTGCAGCAAGTTGGAATGCTGATTATTTTGTCCAACATACTTTTTACTAGAAGTACAGCAATTTTGAGACTGTTTTCCTGCCTTTTCAAGATGCTTCAAAGTTTTATGAGGACTTGTTCTATTGTCCTTGAGCTCCTAAGTCATCCTCCTCATTACATCTTTTCAGCAATCCCAACATAGACAACTTTCCAACACTCAAAATCCTTCCATAATGAAATTTCCTGATTCTCAAAGATTTCTGGGTCATCCTCTATCCAACTAAAATACTGTTCTACACAAAACTTCGAAGAACAAATGCATCTTACACTATGTACTGCCATTTTTCCAGCCCTGGCCTTTCATGTATCAGAAGAAAACAAAACTTTAAGTAGCTCCATTGTAAAATATAAATATTTGTAGCACAGGTTGCTTTTATCACAGAAAACAAAGACAACCCCAGCAAACCGCCATCAATGTTTCCAAATACAAAGGTCTACCACAACTATTTCAGAGGTCAAGCCTGGGAAACCAGTCCACTGCTGAGGAGTGGCACCTGCTGGAATAGAGAGGCACTTTGCAAGAATCAGATTAACCAATAGGAGAAAAAAAAAGAAAGGAAAAAAAAAAGGAAAATCAGAGTTCACATGACTCACAAAGCAACTTTCACTTCCTTCTTGGCTAATGAGATGATGATGCTTAACAATGTAACTCCTTCACTTACAGCAATAGTACTGAATTGCCCATGAATTAGAATGACATTGCCAGCACTTTGTAAACCACTAAGGACACAATACACGTTTGTTATTTAATTAAAACTCTTCACATCACGAATCTCTTCAATAAATTCTTACAATGACTCACTGTAATGGATGTTAAAAAGCTCACTACTGTACTTTGCTGAGAAGAATGAACTGAATTTAAAAATTCAACAGGCCCAGAGAACAACTGAGTGTCGTGATTTGCTAAACACATTAAAATTAATTCTAAGCATTAAATCAGATTTAAACTACCATAAATGAAGTACATGCACAGAACAAGTCATTCCACCATGAACCAGAATATCGTTAATTTTAGAGCAATCTGCTTGTACCACAGCCTAAAGCCGACCTACACTTTTGACGAGGTGCTATTCTCACAAGACACAGCTTCTGTAACTGTGGCAGACTATAGTTTTTTGGCCTAAAATATCATGATGGATGACTGACCAATACCATACTCATTTCAGAAAGCAATTAAAAAGAGAAAGAGATTCCCTTTACATGTTTCACTCATGTCCAGGAATGAAAGTACGAATAGATACGGTTTTATACTATATTTTCATTTTTAAAGAAAATATACTCTTAAGAGCACCATGCAATACCAACATACTTTGCAGCAGCATCTAAACTGTGGCATTATTAACAATAAAGTTTTTCTTTCACTGAAAAACAAATACACATATTGGACCATTATTATACGCTTCCAAAAATATAATCACCTTAGAACTCAACAGAGCCCTTATGAAAAAACACAGTTTAAAAAAAGAGGTTTGTGTCTACATACTGAGGCTCAATCTTCTCTGGGGACACTCTACTGGTGGCCACTGTAGCTGATCAGAGTTTTGTAATGGTAATGACACTTCTCAGCTGCCAGGTTAGTCGGATAAAACCAGAGCAGAAAGGTACTGCAATCATTATCTCCCTTCATGACGCCACAGAAGAAAGCAAAGGTGTACTTTTATGTCACGCATGTCGTAACATGTAACATCTGATATCAGATTTGCTAAAGAACCAGCTGGTCATCCAGCTACCATTATCCAGTGTTGATCTGAAACATCAACGATCACCCAGTTAAGACTTTTAGAAACTAAGGGAGGCTGCTGTTGGTAAACACAAGCCTTGCTCACAGAAAAACTCAGTCCTGGTGTCCTCAACACCTCACTGGGGACCTGAGCACAGCACGTCCCAACTCCCTTCCAAGCCCCGTGGTATTAGAAGCCCAAAGGTGGAAACCAGGGAGCTGCTGTGCACATCTCAGTGCAGAGCCCAAGACGCAGCCTAGGCACCATCACTGATGGGGTTACTAAGGGTATTTCCTTGGACAAGAAAGCTTCCTGGAAAACTTACACTACTGATCTAGATTACAAGATGAGAACTTGGAAAGAAAGACTACAATGGGGGAAAAGAAAGAACAAAATGCTATATGGTATGTCAAAAACACACACCCATTAAGGAGTACAGGAAGAATAAAGTATTTAAGCTGATAAACGTGCCAGAGAAAAGTCTGAAACAGAACAAAGCAAACCTGTCACGCTGGACTGTTTAATCAAAGACTATGAGAAAAAAAGGCTCCAAGAACTTTCCAACTGCAAGAAAACAGGAATTTTTACCATGCCAGAATCTGTTGAAAAATGTGGAGCATACCCTGACAGTTTATAAAGTTCCTACAATGTGCTTAGCATATTTTTGTCATTTTTTAAATATTGTGGAGGCTCGTGCAGGGTGTTTATCTCAGGCTGGTTCTCCATTGCAGGTTTGACTCATCTACAAATCCAACTGTGAAAAGCAAGTTGAGTAAAAATTATCACAAAATTAGATCAGCACTCTAGGAAGTGAGAAAGAAAAATACATGAGATCTCTTTCCAGAGAGGTCAGACATATTTCTCCAAGAGAAAAATAAGAATAGGCTTCAGAAAAGTAAACTTCACCCTTAGGCAACCACAAGTGCTAGGGCAACATTTCAAGGATAACAGAGTGTTCTAAGTGCCCTTTACCCTGTTAGGGTATCGAAAGGTAGCCATACTAAACACTGCAGACTACTGGGGTAGCTGCTGCTGTGTTTCTCTACCAGGGTAGCAAACTACCTCAATGGAAATCAGAACCAGAAAGCGTATTACGTAAACATTACAGCTATACCACATGGAAACCACAGTAAAGTTTTTGAACTAAAGAGTCAAAATCTGCAGCAGTACATTAACAAACCTCAACCTGTATTTTAATAAATAACTTAACAAGAATATAATCTGTGAAAATTCTAGTTTCTATTTGAACATTCAGGATCTTGCTTATTTCTAGAACAGAAAAAAGCCTTCTCAATTTAAGTATTTGCTGCCATCATGTGTACACTTCAAAAACTGCAATCTTAGGAAGGATGCTTTTCATTTATCATAATCAGCTGCCAGTGTAATATGAATTCCTACCTCGATAAACACTGAATATACATAAAACAACATACAACTCAATTCAATTACAAAGACCACATGCTATGCAATCATACAAAGCAAGAAAGTGATTATGTGCTAAATAGTATTTGATGGTCCGCAAAAAATAAACCAATTGCTCTGGTTCATTCCATGCAGATATCAACACAATTAAATGTTTTCAAGTCATGACATCTCCAAAGAAGCAATGGTGATGGGGGCTTCAGTTCAAATAGTTCCAGCAGGCTTCTTCTGGTTCAGCTTCAGAAAAAGAAAGGGAAAAAAAAAAAAAATGTTGCAGTAACCTCACGATTTGTTCGCTTCCTCTAAATTAAGGAACAGAACAGTTCAGAAAGAAGAAAAAAAAATAGTATGAAAAAGCATAAAAATAATACGTCAGTTTTACACCATTCAGGAATTCACACGGAGCAAGGGAATATGCATCTACATTGAAGGATCAGTTGCTAGCCACTCTTAAAAATGGGTGCAAGATGAATTTGGAAGGTATTCTGCAGATTTAGCTAGGTAATGCAGGGGAGGGGGAAAATGCATCATGCTCTCTTTCACCTCAGTCTGCTCTGTCTCCCACTAATACCTCTGAAACAACAAGAGGCATATTAACCAGACTCAAGCCCCCCACATATCAAGAAACTTAAAAACCAGCACTCAGTAACTCTACTTCTAGTATCACTTCTAACTTACTTATAGAACAATGGACATTTCATTACAAATATCTCATTACCTTACTTAGAATCACAGAATCATAGAATAGTTAGGGTTGGAAAGGACCTTAAGATCATCTAGTTCCAACCTCCCTGCCGTAGGCAGGGACACCTCACACTAAACCATGTCACCCAAGGCTCTCTCCAACCTGGCCTTGAACACCATCAGGGATGGAGCATTCACAACTTCCCTGGGCAACCCATTCCAGTGCCTCACC
>WYDI02034408.1:0-13838 GCA_009867235.2 Psittacus erithacus
CCCTCCTCCCTGGCAGAGCATGAGGCTCAGAAAGTCCTTGGTCAGAGTAAACATTCTAAGCAGTAGCTAAAAACATCAGTGTTATCAGCGCTGTTCCGAGGCCGAAAGTCAGAAACACAGCACTGCACCAGCTACTAAATAGGAGAAAAATGACTGCGACTGCTGAACCCAGGACAAGTTGGTAAATCAAATATGGTTGCATCAGGGTTTCTGTTTTCTTCTGATATTTCTCTGAATATCTCCTTACTTCACCTAATTATCTTATTGTGTTGTTTGTTTGTTTTGATTTTCTTTTTTAAGTAGAAGAAAGACTGTAGCCTTGTACAGAATGGCTTTTAAGACTCTTGCTCATGCTCCCCCTGCTCCCCATTGGGTGTACGGATTTGTTTATTATAACTAATATATTCAGTATAAAAGGCAGAGCATTGCAGACTAATTATGACTTAACTGAAGGCTTTGAAATGATCATTATTGTCCAAATACAGAGTGTGTGGATGGAAAAGGAACGAAAAACTGTTTGATACCTTTCTGACAGCTTGATGCATGCGTCGCATAACCTTTAGGCCAGACAGTTTGAAAGTCTAATGAGCCTGAATTATTCAGAAGCCAGTGAAGATCAGTTTTATAGTGAGAGTGTGTATTGATCTGCCAGCATTCTTTCTGCAGTGTTGAGCTTCCAAAAATATTTAATAACTTTAAAAATAGGCTTTTATTTTGTTTAAAAAAAGAAAAAAAAGAAAAAAAAAAAAAAAGGCTGGCTTTTTTGGCAGAAAAATAGTGGGTTTTGAACATCTTTATTAGGTGCTAATCTAAAAAATAAATTTAAATTTGAACTAAAGAAGAAAGCCAAAGAAAAAATGATGGTTTTGTTTGTGTGTAACAGAGTGGCTGACAACGCATCTGACACTGTCTTATGTCCTTCCGCAACAAGATCCATTTCTTTCAGGCAATTACCGGCTTCTCTTTCAGATAAGATATAGGTTTATTGAGTTTCCCACTGTGCAATTACTGTTCTCAAGAACAGATTGCTACGTACAAGCAGCCTGGATGATGGAGTTGACTGCAGTAGAAAGTAGGAGGAAGATGCTGCCTTGTGGTGGGGGTTTGTTTGGTAGTGATCTGGAATATATAGGGGGAAACTTCAGTGTTGTTACTGACCAATTTTGCTTCATGGCCAGGCAGAGTAAACCCAATTCTTGCACAAACTAGTGAGCTTGTGCAGGAATTTCTTGCTTTAATATGGAAAATACTAAGACCCACTATTAGCTTCAAACACACTTTCAAATTTCCAGCCTGTAATGAGAAAGACAAATACTATTAATTTTCACAGTGATTTTTGCAAAAGCAGTTTTTATTTCTCAAGTAAAAAAGACTTGAGAAAACACTGTTCAGGTTTCAGTGGTGTTGGGTAAAATGCTTCTGCTTATTGCATTTATGAAAGGTTGTGAAATGTTAGGGACCCAGGGAGAAGCTCGTTCATATACAGACACTGTACTTCCAGGATTAGCATTCTATTCCCACCACCAACTGCACTAGGATTGCCTTGTGGGATTGTTGGTTTTGGAAGGTGAGGACAGTTATTTTCAAGTATGTAGCGGGCATATGTATTATTTTAAACTATATCAGCTTAAATGACTTCTTGGGGTATGTATCTTCTTTTTACAATGAATATGTAGCTTTGTGCTTTAGAATAGCTGTGTCTTGGTGAAAACTGCTTTGTATTCCCATGCTTCACCCATCTTACGCTCATTCAGGTTACAAGCTTATGCAAGTAGTTTTCATTTTTGCAAGGCTGAAGATTTAGTCAGGCTTTGGAAGCCCAGCTTAGCTGTTTGTGCCTCTGCTATGGGGAACTGCAAATTCCGGGGCACAAAACAGTTTTAGGTGCAGCATTTTTTTTCTCCTTTCAGTTTATGCTCCTTAATTATTTGCTTGATGGAGTGTAGTTTTAAATGCTGTATTTTGAGAAAGAAAGGAAAATGTGTGTCTCCCAGCAAAAGGACACTAATGCCATTACAGTATCTAATATGAAACTGTTAGAGGCAAATGGCCCTAAGTTAATGGGTATTTTTGCTTTAAAATAAGCAAATCTGGACAATTGTAGGAGATAGATATTGTTCCACAGAAGTCAGCCATACTGGGTTTTAGTTAAATTCAGTCAGTTAACTTTATTATGTGTTAGCACCCTTATCATTCCTATATTGCTGAA
The DNA here is from genome assembly GCA_009867235.2 of Psittacus erithacus. NCBI lineage: Eukaryota > Metazoa > Chordata > Aves > Psittaciformes > Psittacidae > Psittacus > Psittacus erithacus. Next base: position 2,210 of record WYDI02034408.1, read on the forward strand.
GCATTAAAGAGGTACAAAATCTCTGCCTACCTCACCTATTAGGTAGGCAAAATTGCCAGTGACTTTGTAAATGTAATTGTAATCAATCACACATGTCAAATGTCATGAAGTTTACATACCCAGTATCTCAGGTTTTTTAAAAATGAAGCATAAATGCTAACTTTATCTAGTTTGTCCAATATTAATAAAGCAGGTTGTTTTCCACTGATGGAAGGTTTAATGTCTGAACTTCTAATTGAGCCCAGTGGGATGACGTGAAGTCAGTGTTGGAACTGTAGCTGTGACGTGTAACATGACGTGTTTCTGTGTTTTTGAACCTTTTCTCTCCTTACCCTCTGGCCCAGTTGCTCTACTCACTAGTAAGAGAATTGAGAAAAGCTTTAAGTCTGAATCTTACATGATTCAGCCCAATTTTAATACGACTTAAACACTAATCAGTCAAATTATCATCTTGCTAATATCAAGGCTGGCACTTCTATGGAGGCAGCTGTTGTGTGTTGTAACCCTGAAGATACCCATCGTCTCTCTGTAAATAAGAATTCAGTGAACAGTTTGAAAAACCAGTAAACACTGTTTGTGTTTCCACTAAACTTAAATCTGTTTAAAGATATTTTTGCATGTATGCTTTGTATACAGACTAACATTTGCAATCTGGCAAATGATTCTGTGCCCCTTGCCTAAGAATATCTATATAAGCTATAGGTTTTTGGTATGCAGTGGTGGTCTGGTGTTTAGTCTTTAAGGCAGCAAAAGGCAGAGTCTCCTGGGGAGGAAGTGATTCTGCTAAAAGCACATACTGCTGCACAGTTCTTCATGAAAGTAATTTTAAATCAAGGGAAACAAACTTAATTTAGTATAAGTTAGTCTGCTACATATGCCCTTTTGTTCTACTTGGTTCCACTCAAGTGTTTCAGACCACCTCTGGAGGTCCTTGTGGTTTTTAAAGCACCCTGGGAGCAGGGAGAACTCATTGCAGTTGTCAGGGTTTTTCTTTGGGTTGTGATTTTTGTTGTGTATTGATACTTTTCCCCTGTCTTTGTTCTGTATGGTTGAGGCCCAGTGTCTCCACAGGGGCACCTTAACACCAGAGGGATGTATGAGATGCCTGTCTTTGTTTCTATAGATGTGTGCTAAGCCAAACTGGATGAGCAGTTGTCTTTATGAAATAGTATCATGCTTAAAATTAGATGCAGGCCTTAACAGCTCATTCAGTCAGTATCTGTTTGGTGGAATTCATATCTGTATTTTTTTTCCTGAATTAGGCAGTATATGTGGTTGGATTTGTTTTCCCTCAAAGCACTATGCTTCAGTGAATATTGAGAGAGAGGTACTGTATGTAGTGCCTTTGGTCATCAGTGACAAATGCTGCTGAAATTGAGGGATTTATCCTGTAAAACTAGGTGGCTAACTCCAAACTTTACTGAACTGACACTCTGAATGCTGCAATAATGGAGAAAAGGCTTCTGTGAGTTTTAGCAGCAACTAATCTGAGCTGGTTCTGTGAACCTTTCTACCCAAAGAGAAATATTAAAGTTGTTGAAATCTCTCATGTAAATCAGTTCTGCCTATGTAGATGAAACTTTCCTCTACACATGAGCAAGACGGCCATGTGGTCTTGTGACCATTGAAGTTACAACTTCATCAGCTTTTGAGAGGTGTTTCCATTTTCTGTAAGGTTAAAACATAATTCTTTTAAATAATTATGCGCTTCTGGAAGCAAATTCTTCCATGAATTCAATTTTTGAACAGAAGTAGAATATGTGAGTGCAGAGTAAATCATTGTTTGATCTATCAAAAAGGAGTGATTCCAGTATCTGAAGGGGGCCTACGAGGATGGTGGAGAGGGACTCTTCATCAGGGACTGTAGTGGTAGGACAAGGGGTGGTGGGTTAAAATTTAAACAGGGGAGATTGAGATAAGATCTTAGGCAGAAGTTCTTCCTTGTGAGAGTGCTGAGGCACTGGCACAGGTTGCCCAGAGAAGCTGTGGCTGCCTTATCCCTGGCAGTGTTCAAGGCCAGGTTGGATGGGGCTTGGAGCAGCCCCGTCTGGTAGAAGGTGTCCCTCCCCCCCATGGGGAGATGGAACTGGATGAGCTTTAAGGTCCCTTCCAACCCAAACCATTCTATGATTGTATGATAAAACCAAAAAACAAACTTCCATCATCGTGTGGGATCCAACATGCCCCCCGGAGAGAAACTTGTGCGTGTGCAAGGGCATCGTGTCAAACGGGCTGCTAATATTCTCCATGGATAGTATGGAATTGTCTAAACTGCTTTGGAAGCTTTCTGTTTCTAGGTTCAGTACATGGCACCTGACTGCTCTGCTGCTGACAGACTCAGCATGCACTGAAGTTGGTTATTGGGCTGTTTGTATTTGGCCATGTGTCCCTAATTGTATGGATAAACGTTTGAACACAGCTTAAAGTTTTACTTTGGGAATTTAGCTCTTATAGGCCCCAATTTAGACTGAGGTTATTCTACCATTCTCTTTATTCTTTATTAATAAATCATGGTTTAGCTGTTTCAGCCAACTATTTTAATCACAGTGTCTGCTGATTCCCAAACAGCTTCCTTCCCCCTTGGCATTGCAAACAAGCGCATGTGGCTGCACTTTGAAGAAGTGTCAATTCTGCCTTTTGTAACGTCCTAACAAAGGACTCACCCCTGTTCTTATGTCGTTGTTCCCTATGGCTGTAAACTAAAACACAAGAAGTTTCACCTTAACATGAGGAAGAGCTTCTTGCTGTTGAGGGTGGCAGAGCACTGGGACAGGCTGCACAGAGGGGTTTTGGAGTCTCCCTCTCTGGAGACATCCCAAACCTGCCTGGACATGTTCTTGTATAACCTGCTCTTGAGTGGCCCTGCCTTGGCAGGGTGTTAGACTGGATGAACTCCAGAGGTCCCTTCCAATGCTAATGGTTCTGTGATTCTGTTCATTAAGGGAGCAAGGTGAGGTTATTAGTTAGTGAATCCCTGGTGGCATGACCTCATGGTGGAGTTCTGGCAGTGGATAACAGTGCTTTATTAGCATCTGTTCACATTGATCTCTATTTTTTTAATTTGTTTGAATTTTAGACTCTGGGAAAGATGTTTCAACCAAGAAAGAAGGAAACTAAATTTTGCTTCTAGGAAATTGCAATTTGAGAAACATTCTTCTAATGAGGGAAAAATAAAAACAACAAATGGAGTATTCAAAGGAATCAAAGAACTTAATGAAAAACATGGGCTGTTGTTGAATAATTTGATATAGAATCCCAGACTGGTTTGGGTTGGAAGGGACCTTAAAGCTCATCCAGTCCCAACCATCTGCCATGGACACCTTCCTCTAGACCAGGTTGCTCCAAGCCCCGTCCAACCTGGTCTTGAACCCTGCCAGGGATGAGGCAGCCACAGCTTCTCTGGGCAACCTGTGCCGGCGCCTCACTGCCCTCACAGGGAAGAACTTCTGCCTAAGATCTTATCTCAATCTCTCCTCTGTCAGGTTAAAGTCATTCCTCCTTGTTTCTACAGTCCCTGATGAAGAATCCCTCTCCAGCATCCTTGTAGGCCCCCTTCAGATACTGGAAGGCTGCTATGAGGTCTCCATGCAGCCTTCTCTTCTCCCAGTGTTCTCAGCCTGTCTTCATATGGGAGGTGCTCCAGCCCCTGATCATCTTTGTGGCCCTCCTCTGGATTTGCTCCAACGGCTCCATGTCCTTCTTAAGCTGGGGACACCAGAACTGTACACAGTGCTCCAAGTGAGGAGTTGTCTGAGAATACAGTTGTCTTTGTTGTCTTGCTCCCCTTTGGTCTGTCCCTAGGTTGGTGCCTAAGACAGTGATCCCACTTTACTGGGAAGAGCGTACTTTTCTTAAGAGCAGTGACTTCAGAGATATTCCAAGAATAGTGGTTTTGTGCAGGTTTTTTTCCCCTGCATGTCATTCTGTCTACGAGAAGGTTTGAATTTTCAGTAAATAGTCACTGAAATTATATGGACTTGCTCCAAAAGCTCCATGTCCTTCTTATGTTGAGTACACCAGAACTGCACACAGTGCTGCAAGTGGGGTCTCACAAGAGCAAAGTAGAGGGTTAAGATCACCTCCTTCGACTTGCTTTGGTTTGTTCTAGGTAGCTATGTATCACAGCACTGAAATTTCAGCCTCTTCTTTTGGACCCATCTTCATTCCTTAAGGTAAGCTGACCTGAGGTGCTTCTCATCACCTGTAAATATGTAGGATTGAAACCTCCTCTGAAGAAAACAGGTTGCAGTGGAAATAGGATACCTTGTACTGCTGGAAATTTGGTTTGCTGTCCCTTTTGGTTCCACAGAGGTGCCAGGTTGAAACATCTTTCCTTTTGCTGTAGAAGAGGAGCCCATCTTCCCAGTACACATTCTGTGATAATAATAGAAATAAATTCTGTTTCCCTTGGATTCAAATACCACCACTTCCAGTGAAAGAAATCACACCAGTCAAGAGGTCTGTATAGCTTGAAATAGTTTAAGGATCGTAAATCCTTTAGGGATCAGGTTCATTTACCTGAATATACTCCATACTGAATAAGAATTGCTTCATAATACTTCTGGCACTTGAGGCAAGATGAACATGTAAGACTCTTTCAGCTACATCAATGAACTTCTGTCTGACCTTTGATGTAATCTTTCTGCTATAGCTTCATTGTAAATGGAATGGGGAAAAATATCAAGTGCTGCATCTCATTCACTGAAGTACTCTGAAGTAAAATTCCTCATTATAAAACATTTTTAGATCCCTGGAGGGAAGGCAGTAGAATTGCAAGCTACTAGTCAGACACATTGCATATAAGAAGGAGATGGAAAGTTACGTACACTTTTTGTATTATAATATATGCTATCCAATGGACGGACTGAGTCTAAATACAATAGCTGAACAAAAATGTATTAGCTCATTAGGGTTCAGTGGAATAAAACTGGGTTGGAAGTAAGTATTTTACTGAAAGAATTTGTTATGAAAGTACTTCTGAAAGAGATGCTGAACAAAGACAGGACCTGAAACAAGTGCAGGATGGTTTGTATGTGTGGACACAAAGGGACATGCCCTTCTTCCTACCTGGTCTGTGTTAAATCTATTTTCTGCAAACAAGTTTACAGACACTGTAACTGTATCCAGGTGCCTAGTACACCTCTTGGTACGAATATGCTCAACATGTAGTGGCTATATTTCACAGAGTCATAGAATACCAGACTGGTTTCGGTTAGAAGGGACCTTAAAACTCATCCAAGTTCCAACCCTTTGCCATGGGCAGGGACACCTACCACTCGACCAGGTTGCTCCAGGCCCCATCCAACCTGGCCTTGAACACTGCCAGGAATGGGGCAACCACAGCTTCTGTGGGCAACCTGTGCCAGTGTCCTTTTCAGATTTCCAGTGTGGCAGTTGAGGTTTATCAAGGGATTATCAAGGACTCTCTGTCAGGGATTGTAGCATCCCCGTTAGCCGATCACAGCCAGAACAGGGAGGGTGGCAGAAACTTCACCATTCAATGAAGGTTATGTAAGTTCTGCTGAAGAAAGGCAGGGAGAGCTGAGCTGCCATTCATTTTGGCTGTGCTGGTAGGGCAGAATTCAAAGGGATGGGCTCACCTGTACTGACCTGTGTGGCAGCTGCCTGTTAGAGGGCATCAGGAAGACAATGTGAAAGGCAAGCATACCCATAGCGTAAATCCATATGCAAGCAGGTAATGCAATTTTTACAGTTTATCAGATTCCAATTCAAATCACTGAATAGCTTGCTATGTGCAAGGTTTTGTAATCTGTAGAAAAGAAGTAGTGCAGTCTTGCTTTAATTTCCTTGCCTCACTGCTGCATGTGTTTTAATGGCTTTGAGTAGCTTCCTATGTTAATGCTAGAATCAGCAATGGAACAGTATGCACCACTTCAATTTAAACCACTTCAGTGATTAATGTTTAATTGGTTCTTGCAATTAACTGATTCCCAGTGGCAGTGGCAATGGTACTGATATAAGGCTGTGAGACTTGTTTGGATCATTGAACTGTTGGTGTGTGTTGCCATAAAATGCAGTAAGAGCTGATGTGTTCTAGAGTAAAATAAGATTAGCTTGACTCTGTGTACTGAGAAAGTTCAGTATAATTGCAGTGTTACTTTCTAACCAGGAACTGCTTTACAGGACTTCTGTTAGCTATTTAATGGATTTATTTATGGTTGGGGAATGAAAAAAATGAAAGTACTAACAAACGTGTAATCTCTGAAAAATGATTTATTTTTCTTTAATAACAATCAATTTAGGGTTGGTTGTTTTGTTTTTTTTCTCTCAGTCTGATTTCACTGGGACTACTTAAGGATTCCAATTATCTGGTGAGAGAAATTTCACCTTTGAAGACAGTGTGAGTCCCTGGTAGAACTAAGCTACTGAAATTCACTACAACCCAGGACTTGCTGCCTGCCATGTAGCAAGGGGAGCCTCTTTCTGTACTGATTTATTAGTTGTTTTAACTTAAGGAGTGGGACTGCTTTTTCCCCTCCTCTTTATATTGAATTCTAAATCTATTCTTTCCAGTCTGTATCAGGAGAATCTTACCAGTACCAGTGGTATTCGCTACACCAGTGATGAGCTGAATTGAGTGAGGGGTGCAATTCTCTGATCCTCAGCTCTGAATATCAGGGCAAGGGGAAATTGTGGCCTATGATATTTTGGTTTGCTCACCTGATTCTCAGTCAGCTTCTACCAAACCTTGAAGCTTCTGCCAAGGGCTTTAAAGCCCTTTCCACTTAAATTAATCGCATTGTACCTTGGCATGAATTCTTCAATTTGCAGATAAGCATGAAACTTTTCAGGCTATTTGAGCAACTGCTCATCCCTTCATATAGCATAGACACATAAAAGTGCAAAGCATTTCACCCTATGTGCCTGCAGCAAAGAGGGATTTCATAGCCGCAGAAGAAAGAGAGAACCATGTTATTGAAGGATCATGGGCTTTTCTGGAAAGTAGAGGGACGAACTGAAACGTACCTGTACACTTTAAGAAACCTGGGTACTTAAGCACCTGATATCTATATAGTATCTCCAAGAATTTCAGCTGGCAACCTGATCTACTTGAAGATGTCTCTGCTCATTGCAGGGGGGTTGGACTAGATGAGCTTTGAAGGTCCTTTCCAACCCAAACCATTCTGTGATTCTATGAAGTTTAGGGGAGTTGTCAGCTTTTTTCATTTTGGTAAGTGCAATTAAAAAGCAGACATGCTGTGATTCTGTGATTCTAATAAGAAAAATAATTTGTTAAACCAGCAGTTTGGGTATTTGTTTGGAGGTGGCTAAAAGAAATTGTAAAGAGTATGCCTATAATCTGCTCACATAGGTGCTTTCAGCAGGTGTCATCTGTTCTTGTGCAAGAACAGGATGACAGATTCATAGTAACATTTTTAGGGACTTAAAATGCAGAATGTGCCAGAAGAAAACATGTCTCTCTGATTTGTGGTGCCATGGGAGCTATTTTCTTCAGTGGGTCATTTTATTTTGTAATAATTGGATGCTGTCATTGATCTGAGCTCCAAACCACCTGGTATCTTAAGGACCATGTTTACTGTCTTAGATGACACAGTCTTTCCCACTTGGGCTGACTCGTGCAAGGCAGCTGGTTAGCTTATATGAGGAAGTTGTGCTTCTGTAAAATGTCTGTGCAGCCTGGTGTTCTTCTATGAAAATTGTCTTTATATAAAAAAGATAAATAGTGTGACTTTAGTCACTCTTGGAATGTTCTCCCTCTACACAGAAATGCTTCTCTTGCTCTAATAGAATCATGGAATGCTTTGGGTTGGAAACAACCTTAAAGATCATCTAGTTCCAACCATCCTGCCAGTAATACTTAATAATATTTCAAAAATCTGGTCTCATCTTGAAGCTCCATGTGAATTCTATGTTTTACCTTGGTTGGACGCTTTTTCCACTGATACCAGGCCTCTTGAGTTTGCCCTTGCAAAGTATTCTTTTTCTGAAAAAGGGCAGAAATAAATATTTCATAGAAAAGCTGAAATCAGTGGACTTTGTAATGGAATCAAATCACCTGACTTGATGTGGTCTGAGGTCCAATAAATGACTTGTTCTTTGAAACAATGATGATAGATATAGAAAGTGATTAGGCAACTAATTAACATACTCATTAATCACAGAAAGACTTAGTAAGTCACCAAAAGGTTAGCTTCATGCTGCTTATGAAAAACAGCTTGATACATTTTTAAAACCATTTTTTAATTGATGAGGAGTAGGATTAATGTATCTGGGCTGAAGCATCAGACAGCCACAGATCTTTCTCGCACAGCTGAGTAGTTAGAGAGCTGTAGTGGCAATCAAGTACCCAAATTTATGTGGATCTAAACAATTGCAGATATGGCCAAATGAAAACATAATAAAAAGGTATTCAGCTGTGAAATGAACTTCCAGAAGTGAGCTAAGCCGCCGTTTCCTCATGTTGTCTATGCTGCAGCAACCACCTCTTTCTCTTTGTATTATAAATCCTTATGTATGGATTTAGAAGATAAAGGTGAGAGTAAAATGACTCAAATGTGCACATGGATTAGTGGATTTTATCTTTTCCTTTATTTTCATTTCCCCTTTTGCAGTAATTTCAGGAACTACAAAGAAATAACCATTAAAAAGTAATAAACTGAAATACGCTCCTTTAAGCGGGTATTCTCTCCTGATGTGTGTATGGCTGTGTATAAAGCAGCATTCGGTCACTGAAACAGTAACCCCCATGAGTAAAACGAGAAGGAATTACTGGTTTTGTCTGTGGAGCACAAACCAAAAGCTTTGTCACTTAATGGTGTGCTACAAAGTAAAAGGAATATAATTGCCCAGGCATTTTGCTGAGCTGAGACATAGCACTTTACCCAGTCTTATACTTAGAGCAGGTCCTTCCTGTGGCTTCTGCAGGCTCCCAAGGTCAGCTGCATTCATTTGATGTTAATGGGCTTTGGAAACTGATGCAATCAATATTAGCTCATGTGCTTATCTCCTGCTAAGGAGTTCCCTATGCAATTCCCATTCCGTTTTACTTCTCCTGAACTAGTTTAATGCAAAACCAATATATCTTGTGGAAAAATGTAAAGAAACAATCATTGACTCATTCTGGAGCTGTTTTCTGTCTGTTATTTACTGTTCTGATAGTCATCCTCAGTATAACAATATACACAGCATTGTTGTATGCAAGGAACAAAACCAGGCAGTTTAATTGCCAGATTAATTGATGTTGGTAGTGTTAATTTTTCAAGTTACCTGGAAACTGCTGAAGGCAGACTTAATTAAAAGTGCTGGGCATCTTCTGAGTAATACATATTTAATGACCTTAATGCTTACCATCAAAATCCTTCTCTTGGCCTGATGCTCTGCCAGCAGAAGAGGATTAATTTATTTAACCCCCACCCAGGGAGGGTTTTACTTGGTTCCTTAGGCCCTTCAGGACAAGCCACCATGGATATTTTTGCAGGGAGGTTGAAGATCCAGAGCCTGGCTAGTAAAATGCCTGAGACAGTGGCCAACTCAGAGTATGGTTTACCAGGGAGGTATATCCTGATGCAGTCAGGAAGATCCAGGTCCCACTGCAGGGCAGGGGTTTTGGGTTTTGGGTGTGTACAGAAGTACACAGGATTTGGAGCAACCATGAAAGTGTCCCTGGGCATGGCAGGGGGTTAAATTAGATGACCTCTAAGGTCACTTCCAGCTCAAACCATTCTATGTAAAGATGTGTGACCAAAAGTGGATGTGTCTGGCTTGAGTCGCTTGTCTGGAGAAAGTAATACATGAAATTGGTATTGCTGCCAAAGGGAGTTCAGATTCATGCACATCAGATGCATATTTTACTGCAGTAGAACTTTTAAATCCTAAATTTGTTAAAATCCTAAAGGGCAGGTATTGACTAGTTGAGTAATTTGGAGGTTTTGTGAGGGCTGTCTCACTGCAGTACTATGCTGACTGTGTCTGTCTGTCTTCGGGAAACTAATCACTTGAAAGATTGAGGTAGTAGAATATCTGTCTCCATCCATGCCATCAATAAAGAGGCATTTGAGAGGATGTTACATTCCTATGTGCTGGGGACTGGTTTTGGCTTTATCAAATAAAATCAAACCGAGTATATTATTTGGTTGTCTGTCAATTTTAGGCAACATTGCTCTTCTGCGATGAATTCAGCAAGCCATTTCCTCTGGAAAGCTGCTTCTTGACCAAATTAGCTATATCTGCAAGAGCTGAAAGATCTGCCTGCTGCAGAGGTTAGAGGATCACTTCCTCCTGAAGGGTATGTCTATGGGAATATACTGCTGCAAAAGCTTCCTTATAGCTCTTCATAATCTGTGTCTTAAAGATGTTCAGCTCAAGCATGCAATGGATATGAACACCATATCTGGACATTTGGTCGCTGCTCTGAGGGAAATGTGCCATCTGCTGAAGCAAAATCAATTCTTCCAGGTTTTCTTGATGGTCTCATGCATGTAATAGTTGAGTCTAGCTCTACTTAGCAGATCTAATGGGAGCTGCAGGTCACAGCCTGTAGCAATCTTCCAAACCCATGTAATTAAAAACTAAACATTTGTGTTGTCTGTAGTTTCTAGTTGCAGTGGAGATGTCCCATTTTCCTTTGCCCTGGTCTGTCATCTCTGGCAGTTTGTGAGAGCCTTCTAGCCAGCCTTAATTAAGTAATGAAAACTGCTGCTTCCCTCTCCAAAGCTTGTTCTCATTCCTTTATCCCGTATTTTCCAGAACTTAACAAAGCAGTAAAAACAGTAATTAGTGTTCTAATTGCTTATAAATAGTAATATAACAGACTTACTGTCAAACTAACAACCACAAAGCAGTCTGCTCTTTGAGAATCTTTCAAATTCTGAGCACTGAGGCATTCAAAGTAGTACATTATATTGAAGTAATTTGTTTCAAAAATAAAATATACCCTGGAAATTTATCCTGGCAGCTGTGACAAGCTGCACTCCTGAGCATGTATCTGTTTCAGGTCTGGCTGCTCATCTCTCTTTTCCTAATCCATAGTGCTGATTAATGGCTTGTGTCTACTCCTAATTTTAAATATTTACTATGTGCTGTGTTCCAGATTCATAAACTTTGTGTTATTTTGTTGGGTGGTTTTTTTTTTTGTTTGTTTGTTTGTTTGTTGTTGTTGTTTTTTCCTGGAAAAAAGATTTTACCAGCCCTAATGGAGTGTTACTGGACTGTTTTCTTTGTCTTTTACAGCTTGTACATTATTAATGAAGCCACTAAAGGGGAGTGGGGAGATAAGGCGGAGCAAGGGGGCTGCTGGTAGGAGAAGATGGGGTGCAGATGGTAGGAACACACAGATCGGTGATCACCAGGCTTCTCCACATTGGGTTTTCTTCTGCCTGAGGGCAGGACAAAAGGGCACTTTCCAGCAGCAATTACAGAAAGAAAACAGATGGATGGAATATGTGAGAAGAGCTCGTGGCTGGGAGAATTCACACTTTATAGCTATTGATAGGTTGGCATTCTTAATCTTTTTGTTCATACTTGAGCCCCTGAAAATTAATTAAGATGTTATTTGGTGTGTCCCTTTACAAAATTATTAGAAAAGCGGGGGGGGGGGGTGGCACACTGTGTGATGTTTACTTCTGGCTTTCTTCTGGGGGTCGTTTGT
>WYDI02034408.1:18545-34262 GCA_009867235.2 Psittacus erithacus
TGCCCAGAGAAGCTGTGGCTGCCCCATCCCTGGCAGTGTTCAAGGCCAGGTTGGACAGGGCTTGGAGCAGCCTGGTCCAGTGGAAGGTGCTAATGAAACGGGGAGTGTGCATCCATTATAGCTCTGGGGGCTTTCCTTTGGGAGAGAGGCAGGCAGGAACACAGCTCTTTGTGACTGAGACACTCTCATTGAAAGCCTCGAAGGAAACAGTAGCTCTTCACTCTTCTTGTAGTGATGCTTTTGCTTGTCCAACCCAGGTCTGAGCAAGACTAGTAAATTAAACTAGCAGATAACTAACTGCAAAACACAGCTGTGCTGTGCACAGCCTCTGCAGAGCATGAGGCTGAACTGGAGGCAGCTCCTGTGCCAGTCTCACCTCTGGAAGCTCTTACCTTGGCTTAGTTGTGTTATAAAACTGCTGCCCAAGTGTTAAAATGTCACTTTTTTTGCCTTAGCTAATCTGGAAACTTTCAGGTTTCTTGTTAAATCTCGATTGGTACATTTTAGCAATAGTATGTTAAACTAAGCTGAAGGAGTGGCAGTGGTGGTCTTAGTATCACAGAGTCCTAGTATATATATATGCAGCCAACTAACTGGTTTATAGCAACAGGAACAACATAAGAGTTGTCGCTTTCTCATTTTCTGCTTAACTGTATCAGTCAAGTTTTCAGTACAAGTGTCCAAAACAACAGAAGCCAGCTGAGACTTGTGTGAGCAATTCCTTGCCATGTGCATTTTAGGGCAATTCGGTTTGATGGCCATTCAGATGTTTTGCAATTCAAGGTAAGGATTGCTTGTTATCAGCGATATCTGCTAAATCACCCTCCTTCATAAACCTTCCTCTTCTTTGGCAATAGGATAAGTTATGCTTATATGGAAAGACTAATATTTATTTATTATGGCTATCAGGCATGGTTTGCTCTGCATATACTTTATACAGGTACATGAACAGAGTGAGAGAGCAGGATTGTAGAGGAGCTCTTGCCTGTTATATAATGGTTTAGGTTGGAAGGGACCTTAAAGATGATCCAGTTCCATCCCCCTGCTATGGATGTTTTCTAAATATGCGCTGGAAAAAAGTGTATTAGCTAGAAAGAGAAGAATCCTTAGTTCTTTCAAACAGTGACAACCTTTACATATAAATATCTATATATGTATATATATAGATATACTATATGGAGATATATATCCATATAGAATATCTATGTATATAGAATATGTGTTTGTATATATATATGGAGAGAGAGAGAGAGATCCTGTCTCTACTCTGTTTTCTGCTCAGTGAACTAGAAGGTGCTTGGCCTCTGTCTCCTTCCAGGGTTTATTTTGGGATGGGGAAATAAACACCACAACTGCTACTGAATGCCAGATGTTTGGAAAGAAAAAACGATCTGGAAGTCTTGGAGCAATAGCTTTTGTATTTATGAATGCTTTAATACAACAGGCAAAGCCAAAATATTCTTCTTGATGATATTTTAGATTCCTCCAGTTCTCACATGAGAAAACATTCAATAAGCTGTTAAAAGGAGGTATTTGTGAATAGGGAGGAGATATTGGTAACCTCCAGTGTGATTGGATTTTGGTTAATTTTCTAGGATTATGCTATTACTTTTATTTTTTGCTATGTGCCATTTCACAAACAAAATCTGATTGACCAAGAGTCACTGGCCAAAGGGGCAGCTAGTGAGGTTACTTGCAAGTAAATATATTAGTGATGCTCTGGAGCACACACATGATTTCACAGCAGGCAGTTACAGTGGCTTTACAATAATATATCAGCAAAATGTAGAAGTTTTTGCAGAGAATGGAGGCTGAATATTGAAAATAAAGTAACTCGCAACTGCTGCCAAGGGGAAAGAATGGGAGTGGACAGGAAAAACTACAACTGGAAACAGATTCTGGGGCAACAGAGAAACCTTCATATATAGGATATATGGAACTGATCTCCAGTTGCTCAAGTGGGCTATAAAAAGTCTCTTCCCTTTTGCATCATCCAAAGGCCAAAGTTTACACAAGAGCGTAAGCTGCTTGTAATTCATCTGCTGTGTCCTGGAAAGCAGAAGAGCGAATTGACCCCCCTGGCTTTTAAACCTGTGGAATTAAGGAACATTTTACTCAACAGGAGACCACTAAGCCATTCCTTCTGGCTATTTAAACAGTTGAACTCTAAGAAGGACACAGGATTGCAAATATTATTGTTAGCTGTGCTAAGAGGTAGGAACTGTGTAATTCTGCTGCTGGTGAGTTTGTTTGATCAACCACTTTCTTTTTGAAGTGGTAAAACCTGTCAGTTAGGAACGTCTTACGGTTACTGTAATTCTGGTTATTCTTTTTCTGCTGGGTCATTTTTGAGTGCTGAAAAGTTTTCTTTCCCCTTTGGTTATCATCTTCTCCTCCAGGTACTGGGGAGGTCTAAGGAGCTCAGAAGCTCCACAGGTAAGTCTGGGAAGCTTTCCGTGTTGTCCTGATCTGATTTATAGTCTCCTCACTGGAGGTTGCCTATCGAAAGTTTGCACGATTTTGTGATATGGAGGAATGTCAGTGACAAGTTGTTGCATTCATTTCATTCACATATGGCATATAAACTCATAGCTTAGAAGATAAATCCATGCATTCATGCCATGGATCGTTGGCTTGTTGGGTATAAGCATTCAGAGGTAAAGGAAAGGAAAAGGCTTCTGAACCTTGCTAAAACTCATCTTTAATTCCTTCAAGCATTTTCTTTTTCCCTTTTCTTGTCTTCCTAGAGCAGCCAGTCTTTTGTAATACCCAATTCACTGGCCACTTGTATATCTTTGGTGTCATATTGTAATATTTTCGAAAAATAATAATATACTGAACAGAGGAAATAAACTGCCTCAGGCATGCAGATAATAATTGAGAAACACTTTTCACCAAGCAGCAACATTTTCCTAAAATCCCTTTGTAGTGCCTTTTGTTTTAAGTAACTTTCAGGATTTCAGCCCTGCAGGTCCTGCTGTTGGGCTGTTGCTGCAGGGTGGGATTTGTAACGTGCTGACAACAGGGGGCAGAGCGAGTTTATGTTTGAAAAGAAGAGAACTCTGTAGGAGGACTCAATGACTATTTTTTCCTTGAAGTATAAGCCTCATCTTATTGAAAAATATAATAGCAAGTCCTCTGTTTAAATCTGCTGTGCAGAACTTGGGGATGGTTGAGCATTTCAAAGGCTTGGTTGCTATCTTAGATCCTCTTGTATAAAGCAGATAAGACAGTTAATCTAGAAGTTTGTATTTATTTGGGTTGATTCAAAATCTTTTTATTAACTGTTTATTTAATTTTAGCCACCCAATATGGCTCTGGCAAGCTCTCAGCATACTTCTGGCTGCCTTGACTGTCTAAAGAGACTTTTGGCAGGGTCCTAGGTCTGGGATTTGCACGCTTTTTCCATCCTAACAAGCATGCTTGAGGCGCCTAACCATACTTAGCAAATGAAAAAGGAACAAACTTCACTTAACCATGAAAGGAGTAGGAAGGGAATCTGTTGCTGCTGTTATTACATCCACATGTCTTGGTCTAATTTGGACTTTGATGGTGAAGAAGTGGCAACCTGGTTTCTGTTGTACTTCAAGAAAGTCACAAAAGCATCCTAAACTGCCTCTGTAATTATTGCTTTATGTTTTTTAAAGGGGTGAAGCATAGATTTGAGGGGACAGTTGTCATGTTTCTCAAATATTCATGGTTATCTGACAAGATAACACATTTCTTGTGGAACCGACTGCAATCCTGACTTCATATTTTGAAGGCTTTGAATACAATTATTAGTTGTTTCATGTGAATTTCATAATAGCGACCTGGGATTTATATTTTTATATATATATGTATGAAAAATCACCTATGGAAAATACTTGCAGGTTCCCTCAGAGCTGTGAATAACAGAGCTCAGTACTTCATAGTCTTGAATTGTCTCTCTCTTAATGCTGGACTTGGGTTTCCCAGTCCAGCTGATGTACCATCAGAACATAAACTTCTTTCATCTTAGCTAACCCCAACCGTATTATTAGGGGCATTGTTAAGCCACTGGCTAAGGGCAGTCTTCATTTAGAATAAGGCATTGGAAATTCCATGTCCACTCTTTATATGGAAATGTTTATACGATATAAACTTGGGCTTAGTAAAGCAAGTCTTTTTCATCTGGACAGTCTCTCCACACAATGCATCATGCCAGACAATAGATGAAGTGTTTTAATATGGTGGTAAGCAGTGTGTGTGTGTATGTATATACTTATTAAAAATATATATTTATATATATGCAAGCACATGTGAAATGGCCTTTCATTTCCTGCCTTTTAAGGGAGATTACATTGCACAGCTACCTACCCTTGGTGGGATGTTTAGCTCCCACTTTTGAATGCCTTGGAGCATTCACGCACTTGTGTTGTGAGATGGGATGGAGGCAAATTACCTAAGTGTTCTGAATGGACCAATCCACCCCTTAGACATTGTAGTTTAAATTCTTCTAGCTGTGGCAAGAAATACAGGGAAATCACTCGGTGATAGTGTGTGCAGTAGCTGTTTTAAAATGCTGCTACTAAGAATGAATTCCTGAAGACAATATTCATCTGTGTCTACACTTCTCCTCAAAATGAATATTGCTGTTTGAAATGACTGCAAATAAAACTTGTAGACACCTTTGTTGCTTGTGCTTGCAGACACATGCTCCAAAAAGCCACAACTTTTAAAACTTTCTGTTGTGCAGTTGCTTCTAGGGAATATAGGAAGGTGAAGTCAGCACAACAGAATACACTTTCTGTAATATATATAATTGTGATGGAAATAATCTAGGTTATATTCTGATATTTCCTGCTTATTTGAAAGGAGAAATGGCAACAGTCTGTCCCCCTTCCCTACCACATGCACTGTTCAAATATGGATTCTCTTTATTTAACCCTCAAGTCTCATCCAGCTCTGTCTCCTACATTCTGATGTGGCTGCCTTTCTGCACTGAAGTCCCTAGGTACACCAAATGCCCCATGAACCTTTGTTAGATCAGTGCAGTGTCCATTGACTTGAGCAGTTGGACCAGCTCCTGCAGGTCAGGAAAGGATAAAAAAAACATTGAGGTCTTTGAAATAAATATATGCTGAAGTTATCTCTGACTTTGGTGTGAATTAGTATATGCTTAAGGATTTCCCTTAGGAGGAACACCTTTCCCAAATAGGCACAGTTACCTGTTGTGACAGAACAAGGGGTGATGGTTTTAAACTAAAAGAGGGGAGTTTCAGCCTAAATGTAAGGAAAAAACTTTACAATGAGGGTGGTAAAACACTGGCACAGGTTGCCCAAAGAGGTGATGCATGCCCCATCCCTGGAGACATTCAGTGCCAGTCTGGATGTGGTTCTGGGCAACCTGATCTAGTTCAAGATGTCTCTGCATACTGCAGGGGCTTGGAACTAGATGAGCTATGAAGGTCCTTTCCAACCGAAACCATTCTATGATCAGGTAAGGGACAGCTGAAACGGTTGCAGATGGGCAAAGCCATGCTGGCTATTTAATGCCTGGGGAAGATCTGCTTGTCCCATAGTTCTCATTCAGCTTTCACTCCAGTATCCATTTTGTCCCAGAAATGCTTTCCAGTTTTATTAATGCACATGACACACTGTGAAAATTCAAGCATGGCTTTAAGTTGTATACTGCAAGTGTTAATGTCGTAAGAATGAATTATCAGAATTTGGTTCAGTAGAGCCATAGCCATTACTTGTATCCTTGGTGGTTGTATGTTGGGCTCTAATAATATTTTAATTCAAAGACAACGCTGCCTGAAAAGGTTTTTCATAAAGCATTACATTAACTGGCACAGGTTGCCCAGAGAAGCTGTGGCTGCCCTATCCCTGGCAGTGTTCAGGGCCAGGCTGAACGAGGCTTGGAGCAACCTGGTCTAGTGGAAGGTGTCCCTGCCTGTGGCAGGGGGTTGGAACTGCATGAGCTTTAAGGTCCCTTCCAACCCAAACCAGTCTGTGATTGTATGACTAATTTGTCATGACATAACTGGTTTTAACACTAAATAGCTGTGAATTTTGAATGTATGCTATTCCAAACAACTTCAAAATGCAATACTTATTTTTGCTTTTGAAATAGAAATGCCAACTGCAACTGGAGGAAATGGGTGGTGTTTTTTTTTTAGATTCACAGTGCTACTTCTCATAGGCTTGCTTCTGAGGAAGACTAGAGAAGTTCTCAGTAAGTCTTACAAAGGCTGGGTGAGAATAGCTTTCATTTCTGCGGTTGATCACTTGAAAGTTCTAGGCATGGATTTGATTGTCTGTATCATTACCTCATCTTGGAGTAATGTGAAATAAAAATGAAGTAGAATGTGAAGTGCCAGAGGCAAAGTCAATTCCCCACATTTTTGGGAAGACCTGGTCATGTATTGGTGAGTTTTAGGTGGATCCACAACTAGTGGTACATGCGCTAGTGATACATGAGCAATACTCCTCTGGGCTTCATTTGAAGTATGTTATTATGTTTTCTTGTGAAGCTGCAGATTCATCTGCATAATACTGACTTGAAAACAAGCAAGCAAGATGGCACTGTTGTAGCGTGGTGGTCGAGTGGCCGTGGTGCCCATCATTCCCCTGAGCAGAAGGCAGCAGATGCTTTGCTACGACACACGCAAAAAAGGATTGTTGGTATGTGAAACTGTGAAAAATCGATCTCACTGTTGCAAAGTGTTTCCTGAAATTCAGTCTGAACTTTCTTTGTACTGATTTTCCTCCTGCGTACTCTTAAATTAAACAATTTTGACCTTCCTTGTGAATTGGTTGCCATTTTGTTAGTTGTTTCCTTGCTCTTTCTGCAGCAGTGTGTTGGATGATATGGCTATCAGCACATAGGCTTGTATCAGAAAATAAGTTTAGGAATCACTTATTAGGGTTGATATCACTCTGTGGCAAACTGGAGAGGCTGCAGGGGCGGAGGGATATGTCCAGAGCTTCATTTAGTAGCTTCTGATGAGTTGCCATACTCCTTTCTTGAAAGGAGGAACTGTCTTCATCTGGGATGGAAAACCAAGGTTTGGGTCTTACCAGAGCACATGTATTGTCTCATTCATAGTGCTGAGCCTTTCTAAAAGTGTACTTCATTTTAGACTGTTTATTGTTGCAGGTCTAAGTGAAACTTGTAGACTCTGTTTTCACAGAAAGTAATAGTGACCAAAGCACATCCATGGGTGTTATCGTGCAACCCAAAAGTAGGGATATGTGGAGTTCATTTTGACCTGCTGGTTCTGGGACAGAAGTGAATGGGAGAGCTGTGTGAGGCAAAGTGTCAGCAATAGGCCTTCTGTCAAGGGGGGCTCACTTGCTTTGGGGCTGGATCAGTGTAAGTTGCAGTGTATGAGTGCAGCAGAGGCAAAAATGCATCACTTCTGCGAGCAATCCTGCTGCAGCAAAGGGAGTGCTTCCCCCCTTCTGTACCTTGCACCATGTTCTGTCTTTTTCACAGCTTCATTTCCTTTCTTTTCAGCAGTGAAATGCTTTCTCTCTTTTCAGGCTATTTTTATCCTCTTATCACAGTTATTTCCTTGGGTAAATAGTTTCCTGGCACTGCTGCTGGGAGCTGGAACGTTGTGGTACAGTAGGTATGGATGATGTGTGAGGTGAGATGCAGCACTACAGCAGTCCTTTTCTTTCCTATTTTTTGACCTGCTTCAAACAAAGCAAGCTCCCGCATCAGCAGAATGGTGCCTTGAGGAGAGAAAAAAAGGAAAAACAAACCCCAAACCAAACCCAGAAAGCCCACAAAATGTTATGGATGCAAGATATATTCCTGTAGAATAACTGATTTTTCCAGTTTGCCTATCTGGGCAATCAAGTGTGTACTCTGTGCTGGTTTTTAGATGTATTTTTTTCCCCACACACAGTTGATTTAGAGTGACAAGGCCTCTTATCTAAGTGCCTGGAGGGAGGAGATTGCAGGGCATGGGTGGAGGCTGTAGCCTCCACCCATGTAGCAGAGACCTTTGTATTTAGAGATTCTGTTATTTGGTCTAAAATTCAAAAATCATTGTCAACAGTGGGGACTGAAAACCTCTACTCTGCACAGCAGGAGCATGGAAACCATGGGACCTGTTGTTCAAGCTCTTACAAGCATGTGATCCTATACATACCTCTGCATGTGCTATTTGTTATCAGTGTATTCGGACTTGATCTTTTCCATTCAGTTATTCTGAGGGGTTTTGCAGGCTGTCCCATCAATGAGAAAAGGAATTGTTTCCCCACATGCCTTTTCGGGGAGGATTTTTATCACGATTACTGGGAACATTTGTTCTACTTCCTCATGAGGTTTACGGAATTTATAATCACTCGAAATTTAATTGGAATGTGGAGGAGGGAATGACATAGGGTTGGCTCTGTACATCACTGGAATGGGAAGTTCTCTAAGTCTTGAAAGCTTTTCCTAGAAAATGCTATCATTTTGCCTAAATTTCATACAGACTTAATACATTAGTGGAAGATGTCCGTGCCCACGGCAGGGGGGTGGAACTAATTGAGTTTTAAGGTTCCTTCAAACCTCAACCATTCTAGGATTAAGTAGTAGCAGAGCAGGTGCTGATTTAAAAGAATTTGTAGCATACGTTAAACTGCTTTGTACAGTGAAGAAAAATACATGAGCACTTTTTGAAGCACTTTTAAAATACATAAGCACTTTTAAGAGTGCTTAATGTAAGCACTGTCCTGTGCTGACTGAAAAATAGATGGGCAAACGGTTTTCTGAGCTTGTCTGATAATTTCCCTGAAGGTGCAGGGTGTACCATAGTTGATGTTAAATGCTGCCCGTGAAAGCTGAGTTTCTGAACTATAAGGCTTGAGTCTAAGTGAGATCACAGGAGCTGGGAGTGGAGTTTTGAGGCTGACAGGAGTTAAATTTATAGTGGTTGTATTTGAAGGTTATTTGAAATAATTTGGCTGTGGATGAAGTTACTTTTGAGAAAAATGAAAAGTTAACTCTCTAACATATATTAATTTTGAGGAGAATTTTGTTGCTCAGCAAAACACAGCTGCATCTGTGGTGTGGTAAGATACTCTTTCTCCGAGTTGATAGTCAACTGTATCGTTATTTAAATGGCAACTTCTATTTTATTGCCACCTTAATTTGTAACTTGAAATTCACTTTGGAAATGTTAAATCATTAACCTGAGGAGCTGGTGGGATGTTGGTACTGTTCCCTGTTCAGCCTGATCTATTCCCACAGTGCAAAGCTCTATTGCTGTTTTGCATTTCTTCCCCTTCATTCATGCCTTTGAGTTATGCCATGCTCTTACTATTCAAAATTAAGGCTTGAAACCTACCTTTTTCTTGGATTCTCATATTCATTTTGTACCCCCACTTTTTTTTTATTTAGATTTTTAACAATAGGTTTCACTTACTATTTTTATCCTCTATTCTTCTACGCATAATAGCACGTATTACCTGCCTTGACTTAATGAAATAATGATCCTTACCTAAAAATAACTCTTCAGTGCAAATGCCAAGGTATCCACTTCTTTGCCTTTAGGCTCACTAGCATTTGGTGCTTTCATTTCTTTCCATTCCAGTAAGTTAAATGCATAAATATGTTAGAAATAACAATCTGTAGCATTGTCCATGCACGTTTTTGATTGTGATAGGGTTACCGCTTTGAAGGATTCTAAATTGTGAAATTATGCTGTTGTAATTGGCAGCTGCTATTAATTAATAAGGAGTGTGAGGAATAAGAGAATCCTCAGTCTGTATGGTCATGTCTGGGTCACAAAATCTCTGCAAGTATGTTAAGGTCAAATCTGTTTTTCTTTTTTTTCCCTTCCTAGTGTCAGTATTGATAAGGAAAATGAAGGCTTCCTTCTCGCTGTCTCTTTGGGCTTCAGTAGTACAGAACTGCTTTGGGAACTCGTTTTTATTGCTGGACTTTTCGTAGACTAAGCCTGGAGGATATTACAGGGCTTGAAAGAAAATGTGATACTCAGTGGTGAGAAACCACAGTAGGGTTCAAATTGCTTTCAATTAAGACTTTCCCCCTTTCTCTCTTAAGCAGTGCAATGTGAACCATCCAAGGATTTTGAATATTAGAGCTTTGGATATATAGAGCTTCTCATTGCATCGAGGGCCAGATCACCACCCATGTCTTAGCCCTGGGAGAAATCAAAGACAATTCTGAACAGCTGTTGTGTAATCTGCATCTAAAGATCTGCCCTGTGTTCAATTTGATTGATTTCCAAATATCAGTGGGATTTCTTCTGTCTTCTACTACTTTGCTGGTGGTTTTTACCTTTTTTACTGATACTTGGGTACTTGGTTGTGTAGGCTAGTTTATATATCATGCCGGAAGGAATTTTCAGAATCTGATATTTGACCTGAAAGTGTTACTAAAGGGAGCTGTTAAACTTATAAATCTACTTCCCAAATGCATCCTGCAACTCACAAAGGTCATTCACATTTTCACATCGTAAAACACACCAATCTAAAGGGTGGTAAGGATCAAATTAATTAGAAAAGCTGTGGTGAATCTGGATATTTCTCCTTATTTTAGTTTCAGCATTAATCCCACTCTAAAACTCCTAATCAAGCCAGTGCTTGTATTTAATGGAGGCTAATTTCCCAACTTTATTGCTGTTCTCCGCTAGCATGTGTCTCTTATCTAGTGCATGAAGAACAAATGACACTTGTCTAGAAGAAAGCTGGTATTATTTGTACTATGAGCTATCAGTTAAAGCAAACTCTTAAATGTGCTCTGTCAGGTAGGGGGGAGGGCAGTGAGTGAAGAGAAGAGAAAACAAGATACAGCTTTGTCTTTATTGAATATATTGCCTTAATTCCACCCCAGAAATCTAAAGAAACAATGATACAACCACCATTTTCCATAAAAATAACAGTGAGGTGGAACAGAAGATTGACAGTCTCTGTGGGAGAACCTGGTTTGGATCCCCATTCTCAAGGGATTAGGTATGAACCCACATCTCTTACTGGAGTGGTCCAAGAGCATTCAAATGCAGTGTTCAGGATAGGGTTTCCTCAGCCTCTTTGTACAGCCTTGTAAAACAGAAGTACTAGGTGCTCCTGACTATGAGAACGTATTGCTGTTGCCAGCAGACCTCAGAGCTACTCACTACCTTCTGCCCAAACGCTAGGTAGGAGTTTTGTACCAAATTAAATACTGTCAACAGAAGAGGAGCCACCTTGGCATGCTCTAAGAGCGAGTGATTGCAACACTCAGCAGTGTTGTGCAAGGGTTTGGTTTGAAAAAAAGAACTTGGGTTGGGGCCAGCAGAGAGTCTGAACCATGGTGCTGCTCTGGAGTCCAAGCCCACACTGCCTCACTATTCATTTTCTAGATTTGCCTGTATAAAAACATGGGGTTTTTATTTATGCTGTTCACTGTGTTCAATCCAAACTCATTGCCGGGGATGGTTTAACCAAAATGAGGTTTTAATAGATAAATTGTCTGCTGAAAAAGTGGTGCAGGTTTGATCATGGGAATTTTCCAGTGATTATTAAATAACATGTTTATGGCAACAAGAAGGTCAGTGAAATGACTGGATGATCCAGTTTGTCTTTCTGGCACTGATTTTGGCTAATGTGGAGTCACTGTCCCAGAAATGTTCAAAAGCTGTTTAGATGAGGCCCTTAGTGACATGGTTTAGTGGTTTAAAGGTTAGACTTGATGATCTTAAAAGTCTTTTCCAACCTATTTGATTCTATGATTCTAATGTTTTCTGAGTTACCAGAAAATCTGCATGCATTGCAGCTGAGGAGTGAAAGAGCAGCACAATGTATGAGGTTTGCCACTCGAGTCTTTCAGTTCAAAAATTGCCAAGAAATCATGAATAAATAGAAATCATGCTGTAAATGGAGCATATTGATGCATCAAGTGGTTTGAACTTCTTAGCAGTAGAGAAAATAATGTCAGAATTTAGTAGGGAAAGGTCTGCCAGTCCCTCCATTGGTATGTTTATTAGTTAACATGACTAAGAGCCAAAGTTTTGTGGTTCAACACCAAACTGCTGATTTGTAAGCAAAAATTATCTGTACATCCTATGGGCTGCTTCTGTAGGAAGATCAGGGATGTTGTTATTAAGCTTCTACGTGAGCACTGAGGGGGAAGGTTTGCCTCTGTTCATTGTGTATTTATAATGTATACAGCAAGTTGTGGAAAGTCAAATTAGCAAAAACTCTGGTGCTGGATAAGAAATCAAGTTTTACATAAGTAGGGAAAGAATAGTAATTTGAGCCAGGTCATCATGAGTGATTTCAGCCTCCCATGTGAATTCCAAGCAAAATACCATATAAAGGAAGCATTACACTTATAGGGTAGGTAAGGCCAGGTTGCACAGGGCTTGAAGCAACTTGGTCTAGTGGAAGGTGTCCCTGCCTCTGGCAGGGTTTTGCAACTGGATGAGCTTTAAGGCCCCTTCAAACCCAAACCACTCTGTGATTCTGTGATTCCTAAGGTTCCTTACCAGGCCAAAGGAAGTAATAGAAGACTTACACAAATGTACTGTAATATTAAAAATATAAGTGGTGATCCTCTGGTATGCATTTTCAACACTTTTAATTAATTGACATCTCACATTTGATTTGGCAATATATTTAGCAGTGTTTAAATCACAGGTACAATTTAACAAGATAAATGGCAACCAGAGAGGCTGGACAAACAAGCTGTTAAAGTTCCTGGTTGCCATCAGTATATTTGTTTTCAAACTCTCTCTTAGCCTGTTTCCCATCATAATGTCCTGAGAAGCCCTTGCTCTAGGTTTTTATTAAAGCTTTGGTATGTGTTCTTCCCACAATATGTACAAGTATTTCCATTAGAGTTAATCAATCAACACCAAATAACACATGCTTTTACCATTAATGGGAGCAGTGGGTGTGCGAGGAGGACAGAACCTCGTATGTAAAGGCAGCCCAAAGCACAGGAGGATATTTGTTGTTTGATAATATCCCAGACAGGTCTTATGTTGGATTGTGTGGTTGCCTTTTGAGCACAAATAGGATTAGGGAGCTGTACAGTGTGCAGCTTGTTTTCAAGCTAAGTGTTTGCCAGATAATGGAAGTGGGAGCAGAGTACTTCAAATATATAGGATGGGAGGAAGGCAGAAGAGTAGTTCATTGGAGAGACAGCCCATCTTTAATCCATTTATCAATGTAACATACCAGATGCGTGTTTTCAGAATGTTCCACCTGCAGGTACTCTGCAGCACTTGGTAGCTCCAATAGCAATTTCTGCTTTTGATGTAGCAGTGGTCAGCTCTAGGGTATTTTGCATATCTCTAAGCATAAGGAAATGTGTAATTAGCTGGTAACACTACCTGCCTTTTTACATGAGCCTGTCATTGGTAAAAGACCAAGAAACATCTGTCTAGAAGTGATGTTCAAGGCTGAGGGAGCCTTATCTTTCACGTTCTTAACTTGCTCTGTCTTTTAGCTGTTGAGGCTGTCGCAGCTAGCTGGAGAGCTCAAGATGAGTGGCAAGGCTGGTTGTTTACTTCTTGTGTGGCTCTGGCATGCAGATTTTTGGTGGGATTTTATTATAACACACCCCCTCCAAACTGGGAGTATTTTGGGAAGCACAAAAATCAGATTCCTGCTGAGAGCCTTTTTCAATAAGCTTAAATGATGTAGGTTCAAAAGAGAGGTTGTAGGCTCTTATGGATGTCTTAAACTCACAAGTTAAAATTTCTGTGAGTAGCTCAGATTTACTTGTTGGGTTTTTTTTTCTTCTCAGGATAGTAATTCCCTATGGGATGGAGCAGCACTATTCATACCTTCAGAAGGCATACATTGGCTTTACCAGGCTTCCACATGCAGTGAGGGAAGAAGGAATAAAAATCTCTTTTTTTCCCTGTTTTATCTTGCTTAATGGGCCACACAAATCAAATGGTTTCAAATCAATTTGGCAGATGGAAGTTTAAAGAAAAAATGCAGATTCAGAGTATTCTTGAAATATAATTAATAACAAGTCTCATGAGTCATTTATTGTTTGGAAAGGCAGTAAGACATTTATTAGTGTCACATTTTACTAATGACTTAAGGAAGGACAAGGCAACAGCTCCAAGTTATGACCCATAGATGTTACTGATTCATGATATTTGATAATGCTGACTTGAATGTATTTATGTAGTGTTAAATGCTCTGGCCTGGATCTGATAGAATATTCACACACATGCTTAATTTGGGAATGTTATGGGCAGGCTTCATCCTATTCACACATTTGTGATTGCTGAATTTGCTGTGGGGCATCATGCAGTCCTAATTGGAAGGATGTTCATTAGGCATATTTCATTAATATATAATAAACACCATAAATACAGTGACCTTTGAGATAATTGCCACATATTTTGATTCATTACTGCATTTTCCTCTTGTTTATTCATCAAGCATGAAAATGTATGAATTTCTTTGCTTCCTGATGCTTAGTAATATATCATGTTTTACAGTAACTTGTAAGGGATTTTATAGAGCATTTCCTCTTTAAATACAAGAAATGACAGGAAGATGAATTAAGCACTTCAGTTAGCATAGCAGTGACTACCCATCCCCACTTCTTTATGAATTTCAGCGTAAATATGTAAGCAGACTTCATATTCCTTCCAGACATGTAGATTCATGTAGACATATCCCAGGCTAACCTGATGCTTTGCAGCTTTCCCACTGATTCAAGGAGAACACCCATCACCAGAAGGCTTATGGCATCTCTGCTGCGGCTGAGGCCACTGTTGTGGCCTGCACCTAGCTCTGTGCCACTGATCAGTATCACGCTGGTATAAAGCCAGTTTGGGCATGTCTAGGTGGGCTGTAGTCTCAGCTGATTGCCAAGGCTGCTGTTGTATGTAATTCCCGTATTCCCATTTAACTTGGCAAATGTGCATATTGTGTATATTGGGAAAAGCAAAACTGAAGGTTTTGAGGTCAAGGTTGATTTTACTGTCTGAAAATAATTTAAGGATAATATTAAGTTTTTTTGTGGCTTTCTGAGGAGGGTTATTGATGATATAGTAGTTGAAGAACAAGACCTGTCAAGAACTGAGGTGTGTATATAATGCATTCAGAGTAACCATTCAGTTGTTACAGAACTATTTCTATCCATAAGCAGTACTGAAATGTTTCCTCTTGGAAAACCAAATTATGATGAAGCAAACCTAAAGGGCATATTGTTCAGTTGGCTGTTATATTGGGCTGAGTTATAAAAGGAAGCTTTCATTTTCTTCATGATTTGAGCAAGCTGGTCTAGTGGAAGGTGTTCCTGCCTGTGGCAGGGGGTTGGAACTGCATGAGCTTTAAGGTCCCTTCCAACCCAAACCAGTCTGTGATTGTATGATTCTATTATTTTCTTTTTCATATCTGTTTGTATTAAGCTTGCATGTACCCCAAAAGACCTTTTTGTTTCCTCTACCCCAACAATTTGAATAATTTCCAAACTATTGATTGATGGTGCATCTTGTTGTATTAACTCGCCATGTTGACTTTTCCTGATAGAGTGATTACCTTCCTTACTCATTCAGGAAATCATTACCTTCCTCATTCAGGAGCCACTTCTAATGCACACATGTTCTTTTGATTCACTTTCTCTAAAATAAAAGGAAGAGCAGCTTGGTTGGTGAAGATTTTAGGTCTGTTACTGTGGCCTTGTACTGAGCAACTATCACTGCAGTCCCTGATGAAGAGTCCCTCTCCAGCATCCTTGTAGGCCCCCTTCAGATACTGGAAGGCTGCTATGAGGTCTCC
>WYDI02034409.1:0-36386 GCA_009867235.2 Psittacus erithacus
AGCATGAGGCTCAGAAAGTCCTTGGTCAGTCTAAACATTCTAAGCAGTAGCTAAAAACATCGGTGTTATCAGTGCTGCTCCCAGGCCGAAAGTCAAAAACACAGCACTGCACCAGCTATTAAGAGGAGAAAAATGACTGATACTGCTGAACCCAGGACAACAGCATTGTAACTTGTTAGCATTAAGTTATATTAACCTATGTTTCTAGATATAAAGTCTTTTCTTCTACTGAAAGTATGAGAATAAAGGTGTCCACCAGCATTTATTTTTATGCAAGCTGGGAGTGTCAGTCACCTGTCTGGTCTAGAGGTACGATGCACATTAACGGAAAAAGGAAGATGACATATTTTAGGCTGTTGAAAATCCCATCTTTACATTGCAAGTTAGCATTAGAAGGGTACAGAGGTGAAGTAAAAGGAGAACTTAATACAAAAGTATTTCTTTCAGTGATGTATTCTTACAGGGAAAGCCTTGAATGCTGAAAATTTTCCACTTATTAGTGATAATTATAATGACGCTTCTTAGAACCTTTTTACAATTCTTTGTTAAACCAACAAAAGTAGTTGTTAATGTGTTTGCTCTGTGCATCCTGTGAAGTGTACTTTCCCAAGTTCCTGGGATGGATTCTCTAACAGCAAAATGAAAAAAACCTTAAAGGCATTGTTTTTCTTGAAGCCTTCATCTTGTTGAGTTTGTGGTTAATTTTCTATTTGTGCTGTGATTCTTAAAGCCCTTCAACTTTTCCTGTTACTTCTTTATTACTTTTGAGACTATAATCTAATAGATCCAAAAATGCCTTGCAAAAGATAGAGCTACTAACTGTTTTATAAAGGAGAGAGAAAGACTATAATAACTATTCTGTTCATTCTTTTGGCAAATAAATCTGGCACTAAAAGAAATTTAATAAAATGAAATTTAGAAATACATAAAAATAAAACCTAATGTCTCTGTAGGTATTACACAAGATTTTAGACATACAGAGGCAATGTGTAGGATGCCTATTTGTGTTGTAAAGATTTATAACCCTGGGTCAGATTGTAACTGTTCTGTCTGAAAGGAGATTTTTGGCTTTTTAATATCCCAATCCAATTAAAACCAGCATCCAAATAAAACCAATATCTTTGGTTTTAATAGACCAAACCAGGTCTCCAAACAGCCCCTCTCCCAGTGGAGTGTTCCTTTCCAGTTAAAAGTGTAGTTGGCTGCTACCAACTGCTACCACATTGTCCCTCTGTACTTGTGTTAAGGAAGAGGTGCTCTATCACAGTAAAGGCACTCCTCCTCTTAAGCAGGAACAATATTTTTGACCTAATACTAAAAACTTATGTACCTAGGTTCACCCCTCACTCAGACGTATCAAGGTTTCTGAAGAACCCCCATTGCAATGCCAAAGCATTCCCAGCTGTTTGTATCATAGAAGCTTAGGGAAGAGTTCATATCCAGTGTGGGGTCTGTATGTCATTTTATTCAGCATGGGAGGATCATTCAGGGGGAAGTGCTGCAAGCTAAGCAAGAACTCATGTACTTCAAAAGTTCTTAAAGCAACATTATGTTGTCCTCATGCACAACTGCACGCAGAGCAAGTGGCTGGGAGCAGAGCAGGACTAGGTCTCTAGCTCCAAGTATCATAGGACTGCACATACCAGTGGGAGCTCTGTCATAGTCAGCAACAGCTCCTAAGCTGCTCTAACCAGTGCTGAGACTGTGAGATTTCCAGCTTCTGATGACATGAGCTTTAGAAAACCACATTTCTGTCCTTTGTTTGACTCCTTGCAGGGCATCAGGACCAAAACCATTTTCAAACCTTGTTACACCATCCTGCATGTCTGTGCATGGTGTGTTCTTCTGGAGGTGTCGAGTCAAAAGCTGCTTGGTCATTTTAGGTCTGCTTCTCTCCCATCAAATAGTTTAACATTACTAAAACAATAGACAGTTTACATTATTGCTGTCTTTCCTCCCAGAAGAGTGTAATTTCTGTGCCCACACTGTCACCTTTAAAGGTTCAGTAGTCATGGCATAGGAACAGCATGACACATTAGATCCAGACATCCCTATATTCTTTTACAGTGCCTTTCACTAGGCAGCACATTTACAGGAAACCATTAATTGAACATTGTTGACCAAAGGGGGAGTTCTTTCCTTATGCTTCACTTGGAGGATAGATTATACTTAAATCATGAGCCACGTTTTTTCCTTCCAGTAGCTAACTCCTGGGCGTACTTTATTTTCCCCATTTCTTCCTGATGTAACTGTAGATGATACCCTTCATTATATAAGTGTCCAGTCACTTTGTTAATCTTGCTAAATGCTTGACTTCAATGCTATTTTGTGACTAATTAATCCCACACATGTAGGCTGTAGTAATGGCTGTGTAGTATGCACATTTGCATCAGCATCAGGTGATTTCCTCCTCCCGTACTAGCCTGAGGTAAACATTAGCATAGTACAGAGTTCTTCCATCTGTCAACATGCTCTATTCATGTCAAGTGACCAAAATCCTTGATGCTGTATTATATCAATGCTAATCATGGGAAGAAAGGATATTTTGAAACCCAGAATGTTCTCTAATTCTCTTCTCTAGTCTCCCATTCAGAGTTGAGCAATACCAGCACACACTCTGCAACAGATTATGTTCAGTTCCCAAGGTGTCATTTCAATATGTGTAGATCAGCTTGGTTTTATAGAATTTAAAATTTACTTCACCTCAAAAAATTACAATTTGTTATTACTTGTCATACAGGGTAATAAATAATAATAAAAAGATTGTGCACACTGTCTTTGTGAAGGTTGAGGAAAGCCACCAAAATAGCAGGTACAGAATTTAGAGATCCCCAAGTTATTTTCTTGCACCTAGTGTGAAATATTGAAAAATAATATTGGCTGTAAAGAGTGAGGTGGATGCGATGCCAAGCATGAGTTCCATGTGAATACTTTCCCCTGCATAACACCTTCTACTTTATGGGATCCAGCAGTGTTTCTGCAACCTCATTTGCAATGTTGTTGTTTTTTCTGCGTCAGGATTTCCACTGGAAAGCCCTATTTTCAGGGGTTTAGAAGGTGGCCATGAAAAGACTCAGGGGGCAAAAATCTCAGCTACCTTGGTCTCAGTACAGGAGGAAGATGCTGAGCTTTAAGAGGGTTTATTTTCCTCTGAGTTGTAACTCATATTTCTTCATGGGCTTCCCTTAAAGGGAAGTATTCAGGCTATCTGTGTCATCTTGTGTTTGGACTAAAGAAGCCTCAAATTGCTGAACAAGAATAACACCTGGTGCCTAGTAAGGTACCTCATGGATGAGTCTCTGGGGACGTTTGTGTCCAGGCCTCCAGGCTCTAATGTAGTCCTGACAATTCTTAACCAAGAAGGGGAGAGTAGATAAAACTGAGGAATAATTCAGCACCCTTTCCTCACTCCCACCGTATTATATTCCTTGTGCCAAATTTAGACGTTTCATATCCTGACCAATTCCTTTTCATCAGTGAAGACCATAAACCATGGACTTTTTTTTTTTTTTTTTTACCAGTTCAGAGTTTAATTTCACACTTTAGGCTTTCTTATTTATACCACAGCCATTTTACCTTTCTCTAAACACATAAAGGAGTGATTAAGAATGCATAAAAGTTATAGTCACTTGCTTTAACGGCCCTTTCAATTGTTCAAGTGGTATAAAAGGAACACAAAGTAATAAGAAACAGAAGTAGTGATGTCTTATTAATAAAAAGAGTGGGCAAAAAACCACTCTTACCCTCTTAGACTGGGGGATGGTCTAAATCATTTGCTTCATTGTTATTCCATCAACCCTGACTGGGTGTATTTGCACTGGTCAGATGCCCTTTGGCAGCTGCTTGCGGGTTATCCAATGAGGAAATAGCTTCTGATCTCAACATAAACCATGCGTGACTGCACATATTTCATACCAAGCCATGGCAGCACTAGCCCTGGGAAAACTTTGCAGGCATATTCCTGCTGCAAGCAGAAAAATTTAGTTAGTATTTGACTGAGATGTCATTTCGGTCAATGGAATTGTAGTTGTGGGTGGTTTGCAGAGAAATGCTACTTACACTGCATACAGGGTTGAAAGACAGGGTTGAAGAAAACCAGACACCCCTCACCTGCTTTTTTAACATATATATAACCTGTATGTTTGCTGAAAAATAAGGAGGAATCAATCTTTGTCCTTCTGCTGATGGAAAAAATTACTAACTGGTTGGTCTTATATGAAGTGATTCACTTTTCCCCTGTGTCTTCATTCATCTCGGTTAAGAGCATATAGCCTTTCAGGCTTTTCCATCTCTGACCACTTTTCTGATCCTTTGTTTTTTCAAGAAGGCTGCACCCTTCTTGAACTGTAGCACTAAAGACAGGGCATGGTGTGCCTGCATGAGGCCGCACAAGTATGCTGAAGTGGTGTCTTATCCATGAAGGACCTCTGAATGCATCATATAATGAGATTTATTTTTTCTTCTTGTTGTTACAGCTTCATGTTGTTGAAGCCCTGTCATTTACAGCAATCCCCTTTTCCTGCAGTACTTCTGCCTAGCAAATATTTCTTGTTTTATGTGTACTTTTTTGATTGTTCTTTCTTAATTGCATAGCTTTGTGCTTGGCTTTACTGAGATTATTTTGTTTAGTTTGGACTGGTTTCCCAGTTTTTCATGATCTTTTGGATTCTGATCCAGCCCCTCAAAGCACTCAGAACTTTCTTTTTCGCTATGTGATATCCAGTTCTGTATGAATCCTATTAAGCTCTTAGCCTCAGTGTTAATACTTTGTGCAAATACTGAATTTTTCAGTTCTTGGTTCAAACAAACAAAGCATTTAGCCTTGAACCTAAGTGGGGTTTTTATTTCTCTTTTTTCTTAGAGAAACAAAAGAAAAAGTAATTGCTATGAGTCAAAGGAAATATTTTTGTTTTCATTTCAGACAATGCTAACAAAATTGTTCTGAATATGAAAAGTTTCTTTAGGTAACACTGAAAAATAACAAAGAAGTGTCACTCTTTCTATTTAACAGAATGCTTAAACTGCTTACCCAGAATATCAGAGATTTAGATTCACTGCCTTCTCCCACTAAGAAGTTTCAAATCTCCACCTCCCAGAAGAATACCCTGACCTCCAAACTCTATGCCAGAGCTGGGCAGCTTTTCAGCCTCCCTTTTGAAGTCACTGTAATTTTCACAATATGCTTAGTGATCACTGGCGCAGGAACAGGAGCAAGGTATTCCATTTTCCAGGTAAGCATCCTAACCACAACAGTGAAATCACTACTATTATTGTTTCTGTACTGTGAACTGCAGCCAGCCAGACTAAGAAACCTCTTCCCATCACTCTAAACCAGAATATCCTTAACCTCGTGATGTCCTTAGATGTAGAACATGAGAGGGGTAAAAGATCCTTCACATCTAAGATGTCCTTCACATTCAAGATATCCTTCACATTCAAGATGTCCTTCACATACAAAATATCCTTAACACCCAAAATGGGTGCATCAGTATTCTCCTAGAAGAGATGATCATAAATGCTCCACTTGAGCTAGTGTATCTACCCAAATGGTTTCTTTTGATTAAAATTTTCAGTCAAGTTTTGCCAAGATCACTGCGGCATTTCAGGGCAACCCCAAACTAGTTCTTCAATAAGCAAAACTGTTGAGGCACATAGTACAGGTATCCAGGCCTTGCTGTAAAATCCAAAGCACTGGACCTGCCCACCAGATTCTTCCTTGTCAAACCTAGGGCAGTTCTCTTTGACCTAAGTCATGGTATTAGGCCTCTCCTGTGCTACCACACACCTAGCCTGGAGGCCAAGGCACACTGACAGTGCAGCTCTGAGCTGTGATATGCCTGGGATGATAGAAACATGATACGAACTTACAGCACTACTCTTCATCTCTGCATGGAAGGGTGAAGTAAGGAAAGCTTCCTGGTCTCTATCCCTAGCCCATCCCTGCTCATGACCTCCTACAGATATTTGATGCCTACAAGGATCTCAGATATTCAGAGAAGCTACTACAGGCTGGATTCCCTGTGCACAAACTAGACAACTACCTCCTTATTTCTAAGTTGCATGTCAGTAGCCATGGTGAGACTGGTCATATTATAAACTGATCTAAAGACAGCCCTTCTGGAGCATCTATCCTTTCTAGACTGGTTCTGCAATACTTCCTTGTTTATCAAATCTTCCTTATTCTCTGACATCCGTCTCCATTCAGGAGTGTTCAAGACTGACTCCTTCCAAAACTGATAGGAGGCATCTCAATCAGCTTCTCCTGACAACAGCCAAAGGACAAATGTAGTGGCTCCGAGAAGACAAGAATGTTGCGATTGTGCTACAAGCCTAACAATAAATAAGTTTTAACTGTTTCCTCTTTAGGTAGTGTTACTCTGAACTTCCAGATGTTGTCAACCAAAACAGTATGTGCTGCTTTGTTCTCAGCTGCCATGTGGAACTGTTTCCACAGTCTAAATCACACTATGATTGAGGTGTTTAGAGAACATAATACAGAAACAGACATGGTCTGATTGGAAATTCATCAGCAACAAATGTCACACAAGACCTTTGCTGCAAAACTACTTATCAAATAGTAGAGCTCAAGGAAGCCAGCCCTATGTACTAGTGACCTGCTGGGGCAGTGAAGAAAGTGCTGAATTCATCAGCCTGATAAGCCATATATTCTCAGTAGAATAGAAGGTTTTGTGCATATTGAGATTATGATAAAAGAAACCCTAGACCCACAGCAAAAATTAGTGTCTGTTAGGTCTTTGCTCAGTGCTATATTTGGGTGGGGATTACAAGACTTATTTTCAGTTCTTATGTTTGAAGCATACCCTGTGAAGAACATGATATTGAAGATGTTCTGCTACCTGCAGCAAATCTCTTGTAAGATGACAAGACTCCAAAAGGACTGCAGAAGACTCAGAAGTAATGCAGCACAGTGTCATGGGATTCATAGCATGCAGCGACAGTGAACAAATGGGGCTTATCATGCCTCCTTGAACACCAGGACTTCGCCATGTTAGTAGGGTAATAGCAGTCTAAGGAAAAAGCTAAAGCATCCCTGGAATTTTATATACATGCTTCTGGTTTTTTTTGTTTTTTTGTTTTTTTTTTTTTTAATTTTTGGCTATATGACACACAGCATCGTGAATTTTTTTGTCTGTATTCGTCATGGAATTTACTTATGAAAAGCTGTCATTTCACACTACCTTTCCAGAAGTTTAAGAAAGGTTTCCCATGGTTAAATTTGCTCCAAAAGAGCAGCCTGTATCTGCCAGTCAGGTGTCTATAAACAAAGTTGTCAATCAATATTCATCATTATTTGCTTTTGCAAAGCTTCAGGAGTAGCCTTGAAGTATATAAAATAGTAGTTACAGTGAAAAAGCATTCTCATTTGGCACTGAATTCTAATTCAGCTTTGTCTGTAGGATTTTACTTGCATCTGTCTGTAGAATTGGCACTGGCCAGCAGTAGGAAAGAGAGCTGATCTGGCTGGCCGAATGATGCAGTCTAGAACCATATTTTTCATGCAACATTATTATGGAACCGTTTGTGGTGATGCTGAACTCATATATACAAATAAAACCTAAAAACCTCAGGTCATCTCAAGCCTACAAGAAAAGCTAGCTTCTTCGGGAATAGCAAGAGCAGAAAAACAGTACTTGAGTTTAAAACTGTAAGCATAGCTGAAGAAGAATGTGGAGGAGACTATTTACATTGAATACTTAAACCAACCATAGAGCGTTCAGTGCTACAAAGTTGTCAGCACTCTTGATGAGATACATCTAAGAAATGCTTTCTAAAGCTTGTGTTATTTTTCCTAAAATATTTTAGCTTTTCATAAACTTTCATAAAACAGTTATAGTTTTGTAGCTATTTTGTAATTCTAACTCTCCTATGTTCCCTGGACGAACTCATAACTCATGAGAACAGGATTATAAAGATGTGTTAGCAGGACAATACACTATCATTGAAGAAATGTAAATGGACACAGTGTCTAACAAGGCTGCAACAAACCTTAACCTTCTTGACAAACAGGAACACAAAGCAATTTGGAAAATGGATAGTTCATTCAGATAAGTCCTCACTTCTTTACGTCTCCTTACATCTTTTTCCCATCTCTTCTCATCTCTCACATGTAATAACTCTCATTTCACTTCCTCACTCTGTTCTGTGGAGTAAGGCAGATTATGTTCCAGGGAGGCCTTAAGACACTTGTACTAACTCAAGTGAAGAATTGCTCTGCAGCTTGCTAGGCTTTGCTCTGCGCTGCTGACAGCAGATTTTGAAGTATACAAATGAGAAGTCTCACTGTGCTGTGTTATCTGATCTCAGTAGTTGCTACTCAGCCAGGAAGCGCAGTGGAGAACTGCTACTCAGAAACTAGATGGATCACCATGGAGTCCCACTACGCGTTCCAGTTTGCACAAACATGCCATATATCACCGTTAGCAGAAAGATCAGAAAGGTGGAGGTAGGGAGATGGAGTGAGGCAACCTGGAGACCATGTGGCATCCAGCAGCTGTGTAATTTCTTTCTCAGGATTACTTGCTTGTGCAATCTTAGATTAAGCATTCTGTCCCAGGAGAGAAAGGGCCCAGGATCAAGACGTGATTCTTATTAGAACTGACGTTTCTGTAAACAACCTTGGAAGCATTCTGAGCAGAATTTTTTCCTTGTCACACAGAGGAACAGACCTTTCTTCCCCATTTTTCTTTCATTTTTATATCTTCTCTTCCACTCTATCTCTGTATCCTCTATCTTCCCTCCTTTGTGTCAGGAACAGAATGTGGGTGCCTCAGATAAACAATAGGTGCTTAAGAATTAGTGCAGAACTTTCTGGATACACCATTTGAACTGGTTTAAAGTACATGAATCCAGGGTATACCACTATTCTTCAGCATACTGAGGGTCTAATCATCTTGTGCACTGCTGCCAATTAATAAGCTAACGTTTAAAATGGGACAGTGTAAAAAGCTTCTTCCATCCTTCTCTCTGATCAAAGCAACTTCAAAATGGCTGTTTATTCTTCTTAACAAAGATAGTGAGACAGGAGCATCTCACAACCATAATGAATAGGAGAAAAGTAGATTGCAACAAACAGTGCGCTGCTATGAGCTACCATGGCCACACAACTCAGCAAAAGACTATCCATTTCTTTAAATACCTTTCTTAATGTCTAATTATATTGACTAAATCTCATTTTCTTAAAAATAAAAAAAAACCCAAAATCTCTAAAAAGCATAAATTTTGTCAGATTGGTATGAATAGTAAAATTATTGAATAATATATGTAAGCAGATGTGCAGATGACTGAAATTTAGAGCAGTATTTTAACAGATTTCTGTGATACTGCATTAGGCTTTGGGGGATAGAAATCATAAGCAAATTGAGAGCACTATCTTGAAAACCACATGCATGTAATTTTCATGGCATGAATGAGAGCTTTCTATGCTCAGAGCAAGGATTCTGTAGTCTGTTTGCCCATGACACATTGACATCATGGTGGACAATACATAGATATAAAGCAAGGATAAAGATAGGATCTTTTTTCTTTTTTTTTGACTCTCCTTTAGGGTCATTTTCTTTGTGGCTTAAAAGTAGAAGAAAAGTCCACTGTAGAGGAGAGTTTAGACTGAGCCTCCCCTTGGAGTGGAACACCACCATTTAAATATCTACACAGGTGGCAAATTCTTTGAAGTCGGTTTTGTATCCACTGAAATCAAAGTGAAACATCCCACTGACTTTAGGTATCAAAGTGAAGATCCTTTTCTCTTGCAAAGGGCTTTGTTGTACTTTAGAAATACTTTCGGTTGCTAAAATAAAAAGCATCATGACATTTGTTTACAAGTCCAAACCCTGAAGCAAGATCTGTACTGACTTCTTGACTCAGTGGGGGTAGGAGAATTTCATCAAATGGAAATATTTTAGACAGACTTTTAACTTAAAATGTTAACACTTTTGTTTTACATTTTAATACTACACTAACTGAATTAAAGTGGAGTCCCAATGGCAGTGTGCAATATCTAAACCAATACCACATGATTAGTGTCATGAAAATTAATATTAAATGATATAATAGCTATGGGACTAATGAAACAAGAAGGGATGTTTAAGGGAATAAAGGCTTTGGTGTCCATTAATTCATGCCTGAGTAATGCAAATATCTGGAAAATACTTGTGAGGACTTCACCTCTGCGCACAAAATGTATTCTAATTAATGCTATTATGATAAATGCTGAAAGAATTCATTATGGCTCAGGACTTCTAATAGATAGTTACCCATAAACTTCATCTCAACAAACCCTGACATTATCACAACCACAGTGATGGCTATTACTTCCACAAAGATGCAGTTTAAAAGCTCACATTAACTATGACCAAACTCTTTGATAAAGTCTACCAATGACTGATTTTTCCATTTGACATGTTTCTGCTGGAGCTTTCTACCATAACTTGGAATCAACATCTTGCATTGTTTTGAGCAACAAAACCTCAGTTGCGCATCATGAATTACACAACATCCTTAATGCTTAGTGCAATCTCTAAATCCATGTGGTCTCAACAATGAATACATGCTTACGTGCTTGGGGCAACTGAGCACTGAGATGAATATGACTTCAGTTTGTCCAGTCTCATAGTAAACAAAAGTTTTACTTCATTTACTAGACAAGAAAATTGCTTTGATTCAGATTCTGCTATCAGATACCAGATGTATGGCTTTTTAAGGTTGTTCCCTACTCCTCTGGGGTCTTCCACATCCATTTCACTGTAGCTAATAGTGTGACCTGGACCAGTGTCCCCAGTGTATCAAGAATAGGGTTTATATTCTCTAAGTGCAAAATTACACATTTTCTATCAAAATAATATTGAAATATTTTCCTAGAAAATTAAACCCCTAAATAAGTCAAATGTTCTTTATTATCTCAGGCTTGAGAACAATTTACAATTTACCCTGGTAAATGATTAAAGATATGCACAAGCATGGGCTTATTTACAACTTATAGGGACTATGTAATTTAAATTAAATAGTTGCAACTGTGGGAAAATTACAGATACTCATCAAGTTCCCCTGTTACCTTTCTTTTAACTGGATCTGATCTCAGAACTTTAACATTTATACTCAAGATTTACAAAGAGTAAGTGTAAAAATAAAAAGGTCAATAGGGAAGTTTGCTTTGATCAGGGACCTTACCACAGCATGGTGACGTTCCTGTGACTGCTGAAATGAAGTCATTCTGTTATAAACTACCACTGAAGCCAAGATCTTACATTGGGAATTAAGATGCCTGCATGTGATGTCTGTCAGAGATGTAAAGGCTTGAACAAATTTGTGACCGATAAACCTTTAGTCCTTAAAATTGGTTTGTAAGAGCTGGGTTGTTGTGGTTTAATTAGCCAGCAACCAAGCACCACACAGCCACACACTCAATCCCCCTCAGTGGGATGGGAGAGAGAATTGAAAGGGTAGAAATGCAAAAACTCATGACTTGAGATAAAGACAGTTTAACAAGAAAAGCAAAAGCCACATGCCACAAGCAAAGCAAACCAAGGAATCCATCCACCACTTCCCAAGGGCACGCAGGTGTTCAGCCATCCCCAGGACAGCAGGGCTCAACCACATGTGACAGTTGATTTGGGAGACAAACACCATCACTCCAAACATCCCCCTTCCATCTTCTTTCTCCAGTTTTATGTGCTGAGCATGAGTTATTATATTATGGACTATCCCTTTGGTCAGGTGGGGTCAGCTGTCCAGGCTGTGTCCCCTCCCAACTTCTTGTGCGCCCCCAGCCACTCACTGGTGTGGGGGGGGTGAGAAGCAGAAAAGGCCTTGGCTCTGTGCAAGCACTGCTCAGCAATGACTAAAACACCCCTGTGTTATCAACACTGTTACCAGCACAAATCAAAACACAGCCTCAATGCAAGCAATTACGAAGAAAATCAACTCTATCCCAGCCAAAACCAATACAGGCTTCAGAAATTTGTTTAGTTGCAATGCTCAGAAAACTGTAACTGACACAGGGGATACCCTGTGCTCTTGTGCAAACTGTTGTTCTTGCAAGAGTTCTTGGGTTTTACCCAAAACATGTCCAGTCAGGACAATGTTTTTAGAATGTATTATTTGCTAGACCTATGCTAGGATTAAATCAAAGAATTCCAAGTTATGCGTATTATCCTAAACACAACTGCATTCATACATGCTTCCATGTTTTCCTAAATCAAGGCCTTTGAATATATGATGATGCTTTTTTTTTGCATCACTCAAAACTTTTCATATATCAATAAAAAATTATTTATGAAAATACCAAGTATTGTCTGCAAGTCAGGACAAAATTATACCAAGGTTACTTTCTGCGTAGCCAGCAGGCAGAAATGTACAACAGAAAGTCTATTGATCATTAGTATGTCTGCTTTACATATTTTTCAATAGATTATGGTCCTGATTTGTCTATATGTTGCTTACGTAGCTTTGTTTCAAGCAGAGACATCAAAAGACCCTGATTTTCACAGAAGTAAACCCTTTCTGTAGTTTTTACCACAATATATGCTTGTTTGATCTTTTACGTGTATTCATAGGTACATGTGTTCAAGCATTCACATGAAAATAAGCATGCCAAATTGGTGCTTGAAGACAGCAATCATGCCTTCAGCCTACAGATTGAATTGTCAGGCTTCAGACAATTGTCAGTCACTCCAGACTACTAAATGACGTCTCCAGCTGCATTCACTACAAGCTTGATTCATTTTTGAAATCAGTAATCTGTTGGAGTCAAAAGATGGCTCTTCACAGCTGGGCTGCCACTGTTGGGAGGTGGGATTTGCAACATTCAATTTTAATGTGCATCCACATGGATTTATACTTTAAGATTTATATTTCTGGATGCTGCAGTGAGGTCAGTGGTGCCATTTCAATTAGCCAAGATTTGTCTACATGAATTCCAGCCATCCCTTATGCTCTTCCTTTATTCTTTTCACCTCATGGTATTGTTGACATATGCTACAAAAAAAACTTTATTCCTGCCAAACTTAATTTTCATGAGATCAAAATAATTTAAGCAATCAAAACACAAACAGTTCCAAGTTATTACCTCCGTCTCAGGTAGTACTTAAGATGATTATTGGAGGCTGGGATAGTATACTGGGGCAGTATTACCTGATGTTTACTTGAATCTCACCTGTTTGCCACGGAATGTGCTACTGACCTTTCCTAGGGACAGAATACCTAGGTAGATGGACTTCTGTCCCAGACTTCTGTTGTTCTTGCATCCAAGTTTAACTTAAAATGAAACCATCCGTATTCAAGACCTAAAGTTAAGAATAAAGAGCATAATAATTCATGTAAACTGATATTTGTCTTCTTATAACTATTAGATAAGCAAATAATTTAATTCTACAAAAGCATTTGGCCAGGCTGGGAACTGAAGCTTCACAGGGCTGACTGTCCTTCAGAGCTGTCAATTCCAGCTTCTTCGCTGGAAAAGAAGAGGCAGGAACTGGGGCAAGATTACTCCCAATGAGCTTTAGTTATCTGAAAATTAGGTGTCTGGCTCAAGATAATCACACGGGGCTCTTTCCAGTCAATGTATAAGCACCTCTAGGGGGTGATTCATCTCTCTTATCTGAGAGATTAAATTAAGTGAGGACAGCAAAATGTAGATGAAATCAATCTTGTTCTCAGTTTTACCCTCTCTTGTCTTTCCTTCCCCTTAAGTTGTTTTTCCCCACTGATTATATCCTAAACAATTAGATAATGGTATAAAACAAGTTTAATAAAATGTATTAAATAAACCAACTGGTTTTAAAAAACTTCTGAGTCTGCCAAGTAATAATAAAAATTGTTTTGCATATCTCCATTTCCCAGAGTCTGAAAGGTACTAAACCAGAAATCTAGAGGCAGAATCTTTTGGTGTCAATGGAGCCTTCTTTTATTTCCATGAGTAAAAGAAAACCAAACCAAAACACACAAACAATATTAATGTCAAGGATTTTGCTTTGCTCTATTTTGTTCAGGTTCCACCCCAATCTTTTTCACTTTGTGGAAAGTTTCATTTTGTAATTATTTTTATAATTACGAACCAATAACATATGTTAAGAAGATGAAGCATCAAGAGTTTTCAGAAAAAAAATGGCCTAAGATTCAATTTTCTTCTGAATCATAGGACCAGTGAAATTCTGAATTTTTTGTCTGCTTTCATTTCACTCTTGAAAGGGGGAAATGCTGATATTCCAAGAAACATTCTTCCACAAATCTTCCTGCTTTCAATTTCTTCCAGAGGACTCTGACCAGTTGTGAATGAGGAGGAACTGTTTCCAGAACTGTCCAGGAGTAATGTCTACTCATTTCCTAGAGCAAAACCAGACATATGTCTCTGGCCAATGACTTGCAAATAAGATTTAATTATTTTAAATGTCCCCTAATGCTGTCAGCAGCACCTGTAAGAAAGGATGCATGTCTCTATAGGCTGCTTCCTGAATCGAGGCCATCTCTATCTGGGTTATAATTTCTTTCATCTGTAAATGGGGATAATATTTACATTGACCTCACAGAGGTGTACAAATTTCACTTTATTAAAATTTGCTAAATGTCAGGTCCTTGGAAGCAAGA
The DNA here is from genome assembly GCA_009867235.2 of Psittacus erithacus. Classification (NCBI taxonomy): domain Eukaryota; kingdom Metazoa; phylum Chordata; class Aves; order Psittaciformes; family Psittacidae; genus Psittacus; species Psittacus erithacus. The sequence continues at coordinate 14,599 of WYDI02034409.1, forward strand.
TGGGATGGAATTATAAAGAACTTATTTTTAGTATTCAGAAATTCATCTTGTAACCTGCCAAAACAGATGCACAGTGCCTCTCTCTCTGCCCTCCAGGCTACTGATCTCTGGTGAATCATGAGCAGAAATTAGCTCCAGACTTTGCTTGCAGACATGGTAAGTATTTCATCAGACCTCACAGAAATAACAATATGTTCTCAAGACCTGTTGGAGTCCTTTTGAATCTGAAGACTGTGTTGAACAACTTCATATCTGATTCTGCAGCTTTTCAAAAAACTGTGCTGTCTGTTTGAAAAGTCATCCACTGGAATTGACAGCTGTTTAGCCTACTGAAATTTTGTCTTGTTTTCTGAATTCTGCTGATTTTTCCATCATTTTCCCATGTTTGTAATGTTCGAAACAGTAATCATGGAATTTTAAATGAAGGGATCAAAATCATAAGACTACCATAAAAAATACTAGTTAAAATCAATAACAAAACAACATAAAAAACACCTCAAGCAAACAAAAGACAGTCATATCCTGAAAACTAAAACTAAAGACAGAAAGGAGAAAGTGTTAAGGCTTTAGAGTATCTGGAAGGGAAAAAAGCATAAAGAGAAAATAGGGGAAGATGATTTATTTAAGCTTCAGGGTTTTTTCTTAATTATGTTTTAATAATGTTTCATTTTAATTATGAATATGAATATGTCAGAAATCAATGGACTTGTGATGTAGTCTGCAGACCTCAACAATTACAGCTCAACAGCATGCAAAAGCTGTTTCTGCCACTCTCTTTTCTTCTGATACTTTACCACTGCTGCTGCCACGTTTCAAACCTACCTGTGTTACCAAAAATGGGAATGTTATGGAAAAAAATGCCTGCAAACATTTCCTTTGCTGTGTCATGCAGGCCTGCTGTGAAAAACATTACACTACCAGTCACTTACTGTACTGGCCACACTGCAGAGAGTAGCTCCATATAGAAATTCTGTGGACCTCATTGCTTCATGCTGTCAGTACTTCTAACTCAGGAAGACCCTTTGCTGGAGCTTGCCAAAATGACACGATATGAAATAAAATCTGTATTCTTGTCCATTTCCCTTACTCTTTGCCTGAGCAACTACTGGCCTCTGCCACGGACATGTTAATGGGCTAGATGATCTGTTCCTGTCTGCTCATGACTGTGTAGCCCCAGAAGTGGAAACACTGTGGTACAGACATACGAAGTTCAAACCCAGGACATGACCACCACACTACCAGGATCACTTTGTTTTTCCATGCAAGCCATTGCCTCTATGGGGTATTGTGCTGCACCAGACAGCTGCAGCAGTTTGCACAGTGCTAACTTGGTGATTTCATTTTCAATCCTGAGCAGTATTGAAGGTGGACATGAGCCCATGAAAGCACTGTTATGCTGGCACTACTGACTGCTCATGTAACATGCAACTAGATTTATCAGGGAACATAACCAATCAGGCATTTCAGGTAAAAAATGATAATGGAGACATAGTTCAGAGACGTGAATCATCTCACTCATGCTGCTAAAACACTAATAATAAAATGTGATGACAGTTTCAGTGTTAATACTGTGTGCACTATCTCTGTGATCAGGAAAATGTTTTTTTTTAAGAATGGTGCTTATTCCTTCCATTGCCTGCCCTAGTCATTCAAGACTGAACAAAAGATCATTTGTGTAGCATAGATTTGGACTTAATTCTACAAAGGGCTAAGCATTCTTGCAGCAGTGGACTTAATAATATGCTTAACTTTAAGCATGTCAATAGTCCCAGTAAAATTGGCAAGACTAATTACGTCCTCAGAGTTAAGCGTGCGCTTAAGTGCACTTTTGGATCACAGCCAGAATACTCAGCACCTTGCAAGTCTGATATTCCACTGACTGAATTTTGTTTTGAAAGAATTTATGCTGAAAGAAAGTAAAACAGCAGAAAACTGCTACCCACCCTTGCATCTTTCTGTAAGTATTATCAAATTGGATCCAGGCCAAAGCTTTACCATTCCCACCAGCACATGCAGCTGTTCTATAAGAAAAGGGTGTAATTCCAACCCCTGGATAAAAGTGTACGTTTCAGTGCATTTGCCATAAGCAGAAGTTTGCCATTTTTCACAGTAAAAGCAACTTTTCGTGGTTAATGGTAGTTTCCTTGTCTTAAGTGAAAACTGCCTCAATTTCCTATGGAATGTTTACAGGCAGGAACAGGAAACAGTTTCATTTTATTAGAAACCCAAAGTGTATTTCCCATTTCATGAAGACTGGAAGCATGCCTTACAACCCTGCAGGCTGATCTGTGGCTAGAACGCTGGGGACAAGTTTTCAGGTACCACAAGACTTATATCAAGACCTCAACAAGCTTAAAAGAGGGATTTCAAGAAGCAACTTTTAACTCCAGGGAACGCGGTGCAGTGAGGTGCTACTAAGCAAAGTGCCACTTTATGTACTTTGCCTGAAGGAAAAGAACTTTCTGAAACAACATTGAGGCCTCTTGTAAGTGCAGTAAATGATGTTCCTCTGGCTCAGGACCATGCCTTCCATAGTGATAGCTACCAGATCCTGTAGCACAACATGACCAACGCACTACACTCTTTGTGTCCAGTGCCCATGAGAGTTAAAGATCAGCCTTACGGATCCACAAGGAGTTGTATTTGCAGGCACAGACTATTTTTTTGCAAGGAAAAATAGAGTAATATAAAGTGAATATAGTTTGAATGAGATTCAAGCCTATTGACTGCACTTGTATGAACTTCACTGTAGTAGCCCAAGACATTTCTCTCCAGCTATGTCCCTTGTGCCTGAACAAACTTCCTAATACACCACTGTGTAAGTGTGTATAGACTTAGCCACAACATAAAGCAAAAGTAGTGTTTGCTACCATTGACAGGACATAGAGTAGAAATCACTCTATTTCCAGTAATCCACACACTAAAACACACCCCAAGGGACTTGTGATTCCCCACTGCATGGCTTGCCATCTCCTCCAGAATGAATTCAACCTCCAGTTACTGCTCGGCTATTTTCTTTCCCTCACACACTCATTTTTCATGCATTTACCACCAAAATTTTCCCTCAGATTACTTAGATTCTCAGCTTCTCTCCTACTACTTGATGCTGTCTGTTCCTGCTCCCTTCCACCTCTGGAAGTGAATGTATCCCAGCAATCAATTTCTCATCTCATAGGTGAAATAAAATAACTGCTCTTGCAGAGAGGAAATGGGAGGGGGAAGGGAAGCAGAAAAGAAATAAGTCCCTTAGCTTTGAGCTCTTTAGCCGCCAGTGCTTTTCAAGCAGTGCCCTCCCAACTTGCCAGAACCTGTCAGTCTAGCCTTCCTATTATCACATCCACTTTGAATTCCTGCTGGAATGTACTCGTTTGTTGATTTCCCATTCACTGTTTGGGGAGGTTAATGAGGAGCAGCTGCAATACCTGTCTTAACTCCTTCATTTCTTGTTCTCCCCACTCTCTGCTCTTTTGAAACCAGTCACAAATGTACAGCTGCTCTGGCTTGGAGACCCTACACAGAGCTTCCAAGCAATGTTTGTTAAACAGATCTTCAATTAGCTCTAAAATCCCCAGGTTTTGCTCTGGAAACACTCAACTTCGCAGCTGAGTTTTCAGTTCAGTGACCTATCAACTGTACTGATGTTTAGACCCCAGTCTTTCTCTTAACTCTCATCACTGAAGAAGGGTCCTGCTTTCCACATCCACCGCTACTAAATCACACAAGAGTGCATAAGGTGACATTTTCTGCTTTCTAAGGGGTCAAATACTATTTTGTTATAATATGTTCAGTACTGCTTTTAATGCTTACCACCTTCAGGTTCAAGCGACTTCAGGATCCACCCCTATCCATCATCTATCCGAGTCATGGTCCATCACAGTGGTACAGAAGAAATGAGGTCACTTTCCTAGAAGGATAGTAACTGCTGATTTATTTAGTAAAAAAGAATAATCTGTAAGCAAAGCAAACTGCATAATGGAGTGGGATAGTGTGAGTGCCTCTTTCTGTTTATGAGATATTCTTCTTCATTTTAAATGTCAGTGATTACTTTTTTCCCCCCAGGAAATCCCTTTTGCTCATTTATTGCTTTTTTGTGACAAGTCTAAAAGGAAAATCTGAGCCTCATGTTTGTGTATGACAGTATTCAAGACTTTACTGTGTTTTACTGTGTTGCTATGTCCAAGCATAGGTCTTCTCCAGTCCTATGTAAACAGGTCTAATCATTTAAATATGGAGCACAAATTCAAGCAGTCTGGAAAATACAAGACTTTGGCAGTGTAAAATGTTACAGAAGATTGAGTGTATATGAAAAAAATTAAGATAGTAAAGACAAGCTTGCTGTAAGACAGCACTCTGAGATACTTTCACAAATGCAGGCTGGAAAGCATTTTATTTTGCCATTGAAAAAAAATAAATCTGAAATAATATTTTCTTCTCAGATTCAACGCGCTCCCTGCTCTACACACATCACTGACTGCATCTTCATGCTAAGAAGGGTAAAACACTTGCAGTTCCTGGACAGCAGATCCACACAGCATTCGAATGCTGTGAGATACACAAAACACGCAAAGCTTATTAAAAAAAAATATGGCAGTTGTCATGAGAAATGTCTGTTTACTTCCCACTGGAGGAATCTGAGACAGTTCTGAGGAAGTAGCACTTAATAACAGTGCAACATTTTTGCAGTCACTGTGACATGAACTCAGTCTTTCTTGAGAAATTGCACAGTCTGGAAAACTATCAATGCAGTGAGAGATGATAGATTTTTTCCTGTTCAGAAAATTATGCTTTTGGTATGGCAAAACTGATATATCACAGGGATATTTTAAGAGCAAAAGGGATCTTTTAACAGAATTGCAGTGAGGAAAATCAATCTAATTCATTATGGAAAGGGCAGCAGTAAATGGAGTCAAACTTCTCAGAACTCTAAACCAAAGAATATTCCATGGGGAAACTTTTTTCTTTCTTCCCTTTCTTTATCAGTTAAATATAGCCTTGAACACTACAAAAGAGTTTATTACAGAAAAAAACCAAAACCTAAACATGCTCATAGCAGTGTATTGTCATCCTCATGTCTACACCATATTGTGATATGTCCGTACACCTTGATTCAAGACAAACACCTCTGTCAAATTCAAACAAAATTCTGGTGGCTTGCAGAAAATTTACAGGCAGAAGAGGCAAACCTTGCTGTGTAAACTGTGGTGTGAATTAGTTATTTAGATCTTCTGAAAACATTTATCAATCTTTGCTATTTAGACACTTCTGTAACTGTAGTATCTGAGTGCTTTACATATTTTTTATTTCTTTTCTATACATCTTTTCACAGTATGTCAGTTTTCAAGATGAGGAATTAACACAGGGTTTGTGGCTTGCCTTTACAGAGAGCTTGGAGGCTGCCATGGTCAGTACTGCAGGATCTTACAGGCAGGTGCATCAACTCTTGCAAATGGAGCTGCAATAATGTTCTGTAACTTAGATCTTCTAGATAATATATCTAAAAGATCTCTGAGCTATGATGTGGGATCACTTCACTCCACAGACACTTGGGCAGGAAGTCAACTAAAGTAGCGTGTAACGAAAAGCCCTGGAAAGGAGTAAATTGTAAGTCACATACAAGCACAGTTGATGTGAGTGATGGAGAAGGTGTTTTCCTTTGCAGCCCTGAGCCTTCTCAAGAGGAATAGGTACAAATGTGCTCTCCCTTGAAGACTTTACAGAGTCTTTTCATTCAAACCTGATGATGGGCTACTCTTTCCAGTGAAAGGACAGCTGGAGGATGAATATGCAGTTACAGTGTTACATTGTGTCTCTTTGCATAGGGTAACCCCTACCTGAGGGGTTTCAAACTCCATCTCGTACTTTCTGTGAGAGTGCCTTAATCACTAGTCTAAACTAACTGTTGGGAAGTCAAAGGACATCCAAGGCTTTCCTGCAGCATCTGTTCCAGTCTGGTTCATAGCTCTAGAGGAAAGGAGATGAAACAAAGTTCAGTATTGCCACTAGGCTATGAGTTCCTCAGGAGAGGACAACACTCAGCTCCCCTGCTACCTGACAAGTTTCTTCTTATACATTTTATCTATGCTAACAGACAAAGTAAAAAGTCATACTCTGCATATGTATATCTCTCTCTGAGCTTAGGGAATCTTGAGTTCTTTGCTATAGACTGCCACAACTTTGCCAGAAGTTTTTCCATTGTCCTTAAAAAGCCATACACAGCTGGATGATTAAGATACTCTGCTGGGAAGCTGCAGATAAGGGTCAAATGCTGTAGGGCAATTGATGAAATTCAGCTTGGGTTTTCCTCATCTGGGAGGAAACTCTAAAGCTTTAAGGTGCAGAACTAACGGAATCTCTTTTGCTTTTGTTGTGGTTTAAACCCAGCCAGTAATTCAGTACCATGCTGCCGCTTGCTCCCCCCTCCCTTGGAATTGGAAGGATGTAAAAGCTGTGGATTAAGAAAAGAACAGTTTAATAACTAAATAAAGTAAAATATAGTGACAATAGAAATAATATCAACAATAACAATAATGATAATAATAGGAAACAACAAGAGAAGAAATGAAAGCTCAGAAAACACAAGCCATGAACAATAAAATTGCTCACCACCTGCCAATCGATAACCAGCCCCACCTGAGCAGCAATCGGTCCCTTCTGGGTAACTCCCTCTAGTTTATATACTGGGCATGATGTGGTATGGAATACCCCTTTGGCTAGTTTGGGTCAGGTGTCCTGGCTCTGCTTCCTCCCAGCTTCCTGCGCTCCTCCTCACTGGCAGAGCATAGGAAACTGAAAAGTCCTTGATTGGGGTAAGCATTACTTAGCAACAACTAAAACATGGGTATGTTATCAGTATTATTTGCAGACAAAAGCCAAAACACAGCATTGCACCAGCTACTAGGAAGAAAAATAACTGTTACAGCTGAAACCAGGACAGCTGTGTAATGCTACACCTACAGTTCATTGCTACAGTGATTTCAGCTCTTCCCACTCTCTGTTCTGTTGCCTTTCATAGCATTTCTGGACTTTGTTGATACATGCAAATGACCTCCTTTACTTTGAGATATGAAGCAGAAAAGTTTTAGTGGGATAAGTGGATCAGGACTATCCAAATCAGATCAGAACAAGTACTATTTCTTTTTCTGTTTTAGAAGATGAGTAATTTTTTTCATAGGATGATCAAGTTGAGTTGTAAAACCCTGGCTCATGTTAGAGAAAACTGACTTGTAGGCCAACTTTTTTCCTCATCAAAACTGGGGCTCAGGTACTGCACAGGAAAATAACATTTAAAAGTGTTTAGCAGTTGGTGAATAAATAAATCAGAACAGTCAGGTCTGTGAATGTATTTAAAAGTTTGGAAAAGGTAACCTCTTCTTAATTACAGATTGTGAAGCTCATGTCTTTGTGATTGTAAATAAAGGCGACATTCAACCTTAAATCTGAAGGAATACGGCATCGGTAGAAAGCATGTTAGTCATTTATTTTTCTCATTTATTTTACTTGACTTTTGCTATGACTAGTAAATCAGATCTGCTTTATTCTCGGGTGTGGTTACTGTTCTTTTTTTTTTTAACAAGTTTTTACTATCTTTGCCAGCCCCTACAAACTTCCTTAAAGACAATTATGAGTGAGTTGCAATAAACATATAATCTTAGAATTGAAATAAAAGTGTATGTATGCACATAATCTGTCTCAGTTTATAATTCTGAATCTCACTTAAATATTTCCTGACTAAGACCAGGCCATTTGTTGGCACTGTAGTAGCAAAGTAGCGAGAATTGTGCAAGCCAAGAGAAGCTTCATGTACTTTAATTTATTCATGCAGTAAGGCTGTCATTGACCACTTTCAGAAGATTTCATTTCAAGAGTTGTTATTGTTGTGTGTCAGGAAAACTTTGGGATGGGGAAAATATTATGTTTTTGCACTCAGTTGTTGAAAGGAATTTGGTCTGCTAATAGCCAAAGAACTAAAAATTAGTATCACAGGAAATGAATTGGATATGATTACTAATCCGTCAGGCAACAGAAGAAATCCATCTCCCATTCTGGTGCATCTATAAATGGACTTTTGCTATTCTAAGTAATGCTGAACAATAACCATTTGAATTGCTCACTATGTTGATTACCAGACTAATATATGGTCCTGCCAGGCTGGCAGGATCCTACGTCACAACATTATAATTCAAAAAAGTATTCCAGAAATTGAAGGAAGACTCAAGATTAAAAGAGAATCCCAGGTGCAGAAAACCAGGAAAAATGGTAAAACATGTGGCATCAAAGACATCTCCTGTAACTTAAGAAAAGCAACTGAGAGAACTGTATTTTGCTTTTTAGAATACTAAACAAAACAGCCTTTATATTGTAATTAAAAACCCAGGCAGTTTATTTTCACAGATAGAGCAATGAAGAATACAGGCACCAATCTTCATTCAAAGAAAGAGATGACCAAATACTTAAATACGGGGTCATAAGAGTGGGAAGACCAGTGGAAGCTAGGGAAGGAACAGAAGGAAGGACTACATGTGTTCCTAGGGAATCTCAAGAGCAATAAAATGTCTGTTATTATTTTCCAAACCTCATTAAAGGGGAGTTTCCCAATGCTAACAGGGACCATATCTTTCAATAGGCAGTGCTTTGTCTTAGATTTAAGCTACATTGCTGTTTAGTGATTTGTTGACTAATCAGGATAGTCTTCTAAGCAATTAAATCTTGTCTGAGTATGTAGGAGTTGCTGCTGCCTCTACTAATCTTTAGATTTCAATCATTATTGACATACAAGATTCAACCAGTACTAGACAGAATGTGCTGTGACTGTTTTAATGGATGCCCTGTCCATTTTAAGACATATACACTCCCACATAAACTCAAGTCTTTCAGTGTAGTCTCCTGCCTTGAATAATGCCCTGGAGGAATCTATCCTCCTTCTGCTGACTGCAGGAAGAACCTGCACTGACTAGCCTCTGATTCTAGCCCTCAGTTTGATGTTAGTCATGCCGGTTCTTTTCATCCCTAATCAGATTACCCAGAGCAAGTCCACATGGAGAGTGATGAGGGGGAATTCTTTGTTTCCTTGTCTTCTGTAGATGGAGGAAGTGTTATCATTTGCGTCTCCAAGACACCAGCAGATCATGAGCACCTTCCCTGGCCAGAGGAACGGGAGGGAGAAACTGTGACTCACATGCATCTGAGTCACAGTCCTCACAGCAAATATCAGGGTGGTGCTGCTTTCACCACTCTCCTCTCTCAGATCTGTACTTGCACTCAGCTTCGCTTGCTCCCTGTCTGCGTGAGACTATTCTCATCAGTGACTGAGGTACCTGCCCTTGTGTACCTGATTCCAAAATTTGGACAACATTCTCTGAGCCTTAGTATAAATGCATAATCATTTATTTGAAAGAGAAAAAAATACCCAATAAAGTACCAAATAAGTCCTTCTAAAACGAAAGGCTGGCTAGGCTTAAGGCACTAAACAAATACTTCTGCATGCCAGACATTCTTCTTTCAAATGAGAAAAAGAATACCAAAGAGGTATTTTATTTAAAAATTGACAGAAAATCCAAGAACAACATAGAGCTGGAAGTTTCCAAAACTGTTCTTCCCCTTTCTTTAAGGGGAAGCAGGAACGACAAAGTGACATTCTTAGACATCACATAAAGACCAAACAAGTGTTCAGTATAAAGGCAGTGGTCATTTTTACACCTTCTGCAATGGCTTGTACTACAGCTAACACAGTTTTCATAATAGCTAAAGACTAGAACTTTTATAATTACCCATAGAACATTATTTTCTTTTCAGGTTGAGGAAAGTTAAAAGCAATTTAAAAGTAAGAGGTCAGGCATGAAGGACACTTACACTGCCTTAAAAATTGCACTTTTTCTGTAGTATTGTTATAAGCAAAGCTGGGAAGGACTCAAACTTGGATCAGACCCATTAAGGCGAGAATTATATTTAATGTAGGAAGATGCTCCCATCTGCCATCTATCTCAAGGCATTCACACCCTTATGCAGAGGCCTTTGCTTCCAGCATCTCTACAGCCAATGCTGTCCTAAGACCCAGGCATGAATCTGGGCTTTGTATGAAGATTTAGAAGTATGAGAAAAGTAATAATTATTAGAGGGTTTGCTGCAATTCAAAAGAATGGGAATGGTTCTGGTGAAGTTTGAGGTACTCCTATAGGACATGGATTTATTTCTGCCTCAGAAGACTTCTATCTGCATTCTAAGATCTGAGAAGAAAAAGGAAAAGGCTGTCATGGAAGCACCTTTGGCAGTAATTTTCTCTGTTTTCACTGAAATTTCCTTTCAGAATTTACATGAATCTTCCTAACTGGTCAGCTGTTACCATCTAGCTTTTATTCTCTCAAATTTTGAAATAGTCCTGAACCAACACAAACAAGAGGAAGTAAATTTAAAATAAAAAAAAGCCTGCTAAAATACCAGAGATTACATATGATATGTGAAAAAAATGCTGAGTTGAAATTAAATGCTTTGTTTCATCAAACATTTTTTTTAATTCCTGTATTGTTTCTGATACTATTTAAAAGAAAAGAAAGGAGAAGGAAGCTCAGGTTTACAAGAATCAGTCTTTTACATCATCATATTAACCTTCATTATGCTTGCCTTTTCATTTATACAGTGCAACAACATTTATAGTTAGGTCATCCCTGAAATGTGTATTTATTCAGCTGCTCCTCTTTTTTTGAGCAGTATCAGCTCACATAAATAAGAATATGTATTCTGAAAAAGATGTAAAACCAGAATGGATCCATGTGTGGACCATTTGGACCCAATAAAAAGTGCATTGAAAACAGGACTGCCAACATGTTGGATTTCCAGAGTCATCTGAAGACAATTCTTTTCTTAAAAAATATCACCTGAGGGATGATGCAAAATGTTCATAACACTGAAAGTAAATGCAACATCAGCCACTTTCAAAGCCTTGCTGGTGCACAGGAGATGCTCAGAAATACTAGTGTTGGCTCTGAGTATGCTCCCTTGTGTAGATGCCACCATATGTCGCTGGAACGGGAAGCTAGCTCAGCCCTACAGGCAGTGCACCAGCAACCATGCAGCACAGTGCCATACCTGTGGCACTCATCTCACCATGGGGTTTATTGCAGAGGGGTGCTGCCCTGCTGACACAGCTAGCTTGTTCCAGCTTTGGAGGCACATTCGTCAGAGTTGGTTTAGGGTTTTCTGCAGGGCACTCAGCAGGAGATGGAGACGAGCCCCTGATGCTGCACAGGATTGTCACTGACGTGTGCCACCAGAAACATCAGTTTAGGCCATATAAGGATTAGGCTTGGGACAACCATTCGAAAAGCAGGACCTTTGTCAAGCAACTGGTGAGCCAAGATTCAAGACAATCCATATGAGAGAGGAGAGAGAGTTGGCCAGGCCTAGGAAGTCTGTATCAGATCACATTTGTATCCCTCCTAGCTCAATGTCCTATTGCTGACTTCAGGCAGTGCCAGTTATTTTAAAAGAAGTTCAGCTGTGGACTATTGCAATTTGTCCCCAGGGAAAGACTAGTTTTATATTTATGGTTTGTGTCTTGAGCAGAAGATTTATATCTATTTTACAAAAAAAAGCTTGATAAACATTTCAGTTTTTTGGACAAGACACTCTCTAGTCCCTGGGGAGAAGCATTCTGAAAAGCCCTGGAAGGGGTAATGAGTTGGGGGTGGGTGCTCAGACAGACTGATTGAGACTCAAGCCTCAGGAGTACAGGAGGAGTTTATGCAAGAGTAAAGCCATGTTCGGCTTTTTAGGCTTAGGCTAGAAAAAGGGTGATTTCCAGGGGGATGTGAAATTCCCATCTTGTGCCAAGTTAAAGGCAAGTTTCTTTTCCAGGATGCATTTACTCTGAATGCTAAGGACTGGTAACCACCTCAGTTCCCACTCTTGTGAGATGCTCTGCACTACCCAGTGAACGCCTGATAACTTCCAATAAGCTGGTTCACCAGTTCGTTCCTCTCTACCCTGCCAAACCCCATCTGCTCCTGTAGAGCAGCAGACCCATCTAATCCACAGCTGGATGAATGACGATAACACCTCAGATTAATCCTCTAAACCTGCTTCCTCCTTCAGTAGCACTCAGCGAACTGAAGATTTACTAGACTGTCAGGGGAAAACAAGGCATTCAGGAGACCCTCCTGATCCCATCCTCAACCTCATTAACTTTCTGCTTTCCCAAGTGCCCTGGTGGCTGCATGTTAATGAAGAGCTGTAATTGGTAAATGAAATTGATTACACAACTGTCTGAATGAGGCAAATTGTCCATCTCTAGGGAAAAGGTATAATTTTCTACTGTGCATAAATCAAATGCAGGTCTCTTAAAAGCACTAGGTAAGTAGAGAGAATTTCAAATTGGCTATAAAGTGCTGGACAAAGCACTTGGCAGAAGGAAAGGCATAGACAAAAATGACCTTAGGAGCTCTTTTCTACCTCCAGTTTCTGTGATTCTATGAATTTTAATTCTGTGCTGCACAATTTAATTACCACTTGAAAAAGCTGGAGAAAATGGATAGCCATTTTTGACTGCAAGCAGATCTTTTCTGCCATCTATTAGCTGTGAAGGTGCTTAATTATTCCTGCAGAAATGTGGACATAAAATTGATTCGTGTCCATCTAAAGGACTCTCTACACTAGGGCATATCAGCTAGAAAAAGCTATCAGAGGTAGTCCTAAATAAACCCCAACCTCACTTCAGTAAAACAATCTGAATCCCACTACTTTGTAAGACTACTCAGTATCTTGTCATTTAATCATCCTAATATCTTCATATGTCTGGTTTTGAATTGCTGCAAAGTAAAAAAATCAAAGGGGAATCAATTCCTTTACCCATTTACTTCATTTATAATAGCCATTTTCCTAATGCTTAGCTTTGCATTTTCCTTCTTAGAGAGTTGTGTTTCTAGGCTATTTTTGGAAACAGGGAATAATGCCTTTTCCTCATGAGATGCCCTTGCAGCAGCATTAATGTCACACCTTCCACTCTCTACTATCCTTAAAGAGATCCTTCAAGCCTGCTGTCATTTTTGTTCTGAATATTCTTCATATTTTGCAGTTGCTCCTGAATCTATAGTGACAGTACAGACAAAAAGTTCTCAGTATCTAGTCATATATATTCCTGTATTATTAGCCTGTGTATTCATAAATTCATATAGTTTACGCTTTATTGCTTATGCACCCCTTAGCATTTTTGTTTGCTGCATCAGGATTTTCTGATTTTTTGGTCATTTTGGCTGGTTTCAGATATTGCTTCTTGCTGATGCATATGTAGTCAATGTTTGCCTTGTCCATTCCAGTGCTTCAAACTTGCTGCACTCTAGCACGCAAGCTTGATGTGGCCCACCAACAGAGCTTTCATTCTCAAACCAGCCAACATTTGTGTTAGAAGTAACACTTTTCATGATTTAACGTTTATTGTGCATAAACATGCATCCTATTTTCATGCTACATCTGGGCAGTTTCCTCCCACAAATTCTCTATTATTGCAGAAATTAAGGAACTTGTGGCATCTTTGATCTTTCTATGGCAAGTTATAGTTTGAGGGTTTAGTCTGTGCATGTTGTAAGGTAACTGTGTGATCCATGATATGTGATGAGTACTACTTATTGATGGATGTTTAGGGTGCTGTGTTTTTCCATTCTTACTAAACTAAAAGCCTATCACTTGTGACAGCTGTGAGATAGGTTTTACAGCCCAGATGATACCCCCAATTATTATCTGATTTTTTCCAAGTGGAGCTGTAACTCTTAGATGATTAACCTGTGCTGAGTAACAGCTTCTTATATTGTGCTTCTGTTGATCATTTTTTCTCTTGTTTACATTGCAGTGATTTATTTATGTAGTGTTTGATATGTTATAAAACCTGAAAGGATCCTAGGCATAAAGTTCCTTCATCTTCCAAGATTCTAAAAATGCCTAAGGATGGCAGGTGTCTAAGATTTTCACCAGTATTAGTTTAACTCCATTTGCTAATTCTAACAGAAGTTATTAATTCAGCATGGTTCATTAGTCCACAAAGGTAACTACCCCACCATTCATTGTAACATGATTTTAGACAAGAGGATTAGAACCTTAAGTAGCTCATATTAGCTCACAGGAAGATAGAGTGAGTAGTTTTTGCAATGGGGCAACAAATAATCATTTGTATTCAAACGCTCTCACTTCTGTTGGCCTGATTTATTTCAGCTCCCTGCACGCAAAAAGAAAGCACTATGTTCTGTGAATGCGCTGAATAATGAATTCTCCCTGAAAACCTGGTGTAACAGACAAATAAACACTTTAACCATGGGAAGACACAAGCAGAAAGCTGTTCAGACTTGCCTAAAACCACACAGGGTGTTAGTGTCAGAGACCAGATTAGGATTTTGCAAGTCACTCATCAGCAGTCTCACTTGACTTGGTATCTGGGAGTTACTCACAAAGAAACTTGGCAAGCTTTATTGGTGCTCTTATCATTGGCACTGACGTGGGATCTGTGACAAGTACATGTAGGATAAAAATACTGCCACAGCTTCCTTTCCCTGCAGTGTGTATGCAAAGACAGAAAGGATCTGTCAGAAATGTGCAAAAAGGCCTTTAGGCTGAAGCTGCAACGCTCATTCTGTGAGACTGTGAAGTTGTGATGGGTGGAGACTGGTTTGCTGAAAAATCACTGGGAGCAGGGAGGTGGCCCTGCAATATATTACCCCCACAGACACGCTTGTTTTGCTTCTGTTTGCTGCTTTGTTTGACAGCAAATGGATCTCCAGGATCTATCTGAAAAGGCAAAGCTTGCCACGTGTCAGTTGTTCTTCTCACTTTAGGACAGGATCCTGAATCCTATTGGTCTAATAAGTTGCCTGGAGCTAACTAATGACCATCATATCAGACTTATCCATACAGTTCCTACTCCTGATACCACCCCTGTAATTTGGGATATCTTGTCCTTGCTGCCCTTCAGCAAGACACACTGACCTACGTCTGCTGAATTGCTTACTCAGATAATCAACTCTAACAGGCTGGAACCATGTGAATTGACTCTCTTTTTTTTTACAGATACTTTCCTTAAGGATCATGTGTCAGATAAAATAGCAAAGAAAAGTATTTCTTAAATAGAGGGTCATATCCTATACCACTTTTTCTAGATACATGCTTCATAAAATCTTTCTCATGTCTGGACTCTGCCTCCTGTCTTGTGTATTTTCCAAGCTAAGTCTAAATATGGCATATTAATTTGTTTGAATTTTGCCGTGCTAACCTTTTTAGTAATACTTTTAAATTTAATTTTTATCTTTTTACACCCCCCAGTTCTGGAATGTCCTTTGGAACTATTTCTGTGGAAAGAACTCCTGGACTGAGCTCTTCTCTCACATCACAAGCCTCTAGCAGATATAGCTACTCCATAAATCAATAAAAAAACCCTAACAAGATTAAAGAGGTTTCCCTATCAAAAACTGCTAGTTAGCATGATTTACCTTGTTTGATGGTCTATAGTTTTAATTTGTGATGACTTATATGCATTCCTATACTTTATATATTCAAGACAGGAACGTTTGTGAGTTTCTGCTATTTTGTACTTTTTAACAAAAAGACATAATTTCGTAAAATTCCATATGCCAAATATTAAAATACCATGTTAAAAAAATACACTTTTATGGTTTTTACCAGGAGTATATCTGTGCTGGGTGTATTTTAAAAAATAAAAACGTTTTAATTGTTCTTCTATAATTAGCCCTAGAGGTAATAGGACTATTAAAAGGAAGGCATTAAATCTAAGTCAATTTCTGTAGCTTGCTGCAGAAACATATATGTTATATTCACAGAATCAAAATTATTCTAAACTCTTTCAGTTACTTATGAGGTGGAATTATTCAGCATCGTCAGTCATAACTCTGAACCTTTTCTACATCCTTGTTCAGATACTGTTTGGTGTGCACCCCTGGAGTAAGTAGCCTTACATTTTTTTGGAGGGGTAAGGTGAAGAAGAGAGATGAATGGGAAGGGGAAAGATGCATGGCATCTGGTAAGTCACAGTGGAGATATACTAGAGAGCATCAGAGACAGCAAGTCCTTCAGAGAAGAAATAACAGGTAAGAGGGAAGGGTTAGTCTGGCTCAGTAAAACAGACAGAGAAGGTTATAATTACTGGAAATACAAAAGGAGCTAGGCCTGACGTACACATCTACAAAATAGGCACACTCTTTGTCCAGTTACCAGAACCACAGACAAAAAGACCCTGTGTCTTGTAATGTCCTTTCCAGCAGCTGGCACTTAGGCCTCCATACATTTATGTGTACGCAGAAAAGAAAGCCTCTTACTCAGGAAAACAGTTTGGAACAGATTTTACTAATAAGAGGGGGCAGAGTGTGGTGACCAGGAGCAGAGCACAGCTAGTCAAGTCTACTGACCAGCAGCCTTTTTACATGTGACACCTGGTTTTATAGTCTTTTCTGTTGGCTTTCCTCGTTATCAAAGGTCCCAAAACACCTTGTTCCCAGACCTTAGTTTCTTCTCATCACAAAAATGCTCTTCCCGGCATCCTATATGTCCCATTGCCCTCTAGTCCCCGCAGACTGTGAAGTGACCCAGAAGAACATCTCCCATTGACTTATGCGGTCCCACATCCAAACAGTGGGGCTGTTTGCTCCTCTGCAGCAGCTCGGGGAGTAGCTGGGTCAGGGTGCACCACTGGCTGTGCTCAGGTTTGGGTGCTCCCCACACATTTTTCCTCTGTGGCCTACATACCAGTGCCTTTCTGTCTCTGTGCATCTGCTTCTCCTTTCTGCTCTTTTCCTTCAAACACAAATCTTTCAAAACAAAAATGAAATCTCAATCATATTTTTCAGAGGACCAGAGATATCAAAATTTCCAAATCCTGAAATATTTTGTAAAAATGAGCCCCATAACAGAAAGAGATCCTATTAGTCATTCACTCAATGGAGCGATGGAGCATGTGTCCAGCCTTTGTGAGCTGCAAGAAAATCCACACTAGAGATCAAGGGTAAGATATAAACCTATGGGAAAGAGGAATGTGTTAACTTCACTAGAAATAGAATCTCAGCAACAGTTAGAACCTCCTTGATAGGTTGGAACACTTCATGCTGAATGTATGAAGTTAGGAGCTCCACAGCCAATATTGCTACAGTAAGAAGCTTTTTTCCTTGCAACAAGAAATAAGAAACATGAACAATGCTAAAGTGGTAAATAGCACACTGACTGGGAACCTCACTACTTGGGAAGCCTGTGGTTACAGAAAGAAAATCACAGGAGCTGTAACTGTAAATGGAATGAAATAAATTTGTGTATGTGTAATACTGCTAAAGTAAACCTAGATAAATCTAAGAAAAATATAGAACACTGAAAAGTGAATTAGTAACTTAGTCTGATAACATGTTGCATGTGGACCTCAATGTCACATGACAATAGACCAAATAGCATGTCTCTTACTTTATTTGAATCCACCTAAAGCAATTATTGCTTTTAAACTTAAATTCTGAAATAGTCACTCTAATACTTCAGAATTTCCCTTTCAGCTGGTGTAAAATTATGTTTATGTGTATTTCTGTATTCATTGACATACTGTTTTAATTTGTGTTTCATCTATGTATTTTCTTATTTGTTCCATTCACACTCTTTGGAAAGATTGAAGGAAATAATACAGAATGGAAGGATACTGTGTTCTTGATATGCTATGATTTTCCCTAAAGAAAGAAGTTTTGCCACAGCAAGCAGGATTTCAGTAACGAAGGCATTTAGAATTGAATGCAGGAAGGGTGTGTACAGGTATGCTTTTATGAATTTGATGTCCATGGGACACTTTCATGTGCAGGATTACACTGGATTCAAAGCACTGCTTGCACATCATGGTAATTCATTATTTCAAAACCCCCACAGATCATCCTACCACACAGCTCTGATAAAAACAGCTAAATACCGTTGGAATGTAACAGATGAGAAGAGTTGTGTTTTAAAGGCTGCTTGCTATATGTTAAGTGGGATAACAGCAGTTTCTCATTTACTCCTTTGTAGATCTGCAGTGAAGAATTCTTGGGAAGGATATAGATTTAGCAACAGATGAAGCGGTTGGGATGTCTTGGTTTAAGGATATTTTGCATGATTTCCTTTTTTTTTTTTTTTTTAAATGCAGGAGTTTATTCCAGATCCTTATCCAAACATTTATTTGTTTGAGCAGTTTCCACAGTAATTGGCTGTTGCAAACACCCAGAGTCTTATAGGGCTGGCATAATGGGCCTGGTCTTAATTTATAAACATAAATCACAACTTAGATGTCACTTTCCAGTTTCATGTGGGGAACTGTTAGCCAGCTGGAGAATGTTAACAATATGGTAGTTTATTTCATACAGTGGCAATGAAAGTTGTTTTCAAGGTTGACCAAAACCCCATGACAACATAACAGCATCAAGACTGGTTAAAACAAGCCAATACTTTCGGTCTTCATTGTTTCCAGTGTGGAAAATGGCCTTTGGTGAACTGTACATGGCAGAACTCTCCAAGTTACATACAAACATACACAGATGCTATATAGTTGGCTAACATTCCAATATAAGGTTATTGCCTGCTGTTAATTTGCTGAAGCTTTATGAACATCTTTCCCAAAACTGGCAACAGGCACCAGCTAGAGCTCACTGGAAGACAAGAATTTCCATTTTTATTAACATTTTAGAGGCTGCAGCATTTGTTTTATCCTGCTGTTTTTGGAAGAAAAAGCACACTAGAATAAGAATTGCACTGGAACAAAATTTTCCACTCTTAGGAAACATGAGAAAGGTCATCCCTACCATTGCAATACATATCGAGAGACAGAGAGCACAACTATGCCATCGAGGGAGACTAAGGTCCAGACACCTGCCTTGTCTCCTTTGGCTACTTGGATGACTGCTGTGGACTCTGGGCTACAAAATCAGCCTGTTGTCCTCTTCAATGACCTTTAAATTATTTATATACTAGCAAAACCAATGTCAGCCAAACAAACAGCCTTTGTGAAAATATTATTTCCAAACCTATTGAAATACCTTACGTCCACCACCAGAACAATTAGAAGTTGCTCACAAGAGAACTACAGAATCTATGAACCCTATATTTGTGCATTTAAAACAAGACAAGCTTTATCCAATGCACTAAAAGCTAACTAAAAAAACCCTTTTGCACCAGGGTGAAAGGTTGTTTTCAACAACAGATAAAGAGTTGCCCAAAGACGTGGTAAATGCTCCATCCCCAGCAGAGTTCAAGGCCAGGTTGGACTGAGCCTTGGGTAACAGGGTCTAGAGTGAGGCGTCCCTGACACCTCACACAGGGGTTGGAACTGGATGATCTTAAGGTCCTTTCCAACACAAAGCATTCTGTGATTCTATAATTCTATGATAGGAACACCCATTATTGACAGAACATTTTTCCCTAAATAATAGTTCTATTTCTGAGCTGACAGGGAAGCACATATTTAAAACGTTCATCTGGAAAAAAATATGTTTGTTATTCTATTAGATACTAAAATACAGTGACCTGATACAGATACTGGTTTTATAACTCATTATAATCTTGTTACTCATATGCTGATATCTCCCTATGACACTTAGCAAAATAACCCCTTCCTCCAAAAAAATTAGTTACTTTTTTCATCTGAATTCAACTAAATTATCAGTCTACATGGGATAATTTTAAGATTTTAAGCTGTACATTAAGTTTCATATTTTGACAGACCCAACTGTATGATTTCTTTTTTCAGTAGCTTGTTGCTCTTTTCCAACTATGCCTGCTGGACTAAGAAGGTACTGTATTTCCCCATTACTCTTTCTTCTGTTTCTCCATAGAGTATTAGTTGCAACATTCTTACTAAGAAGTTCTATTCTTCGAGTTAGCAACCAGGTCAAAATCTAGTGTTCGAAGCAGATTATGCTTGTATCACCCTCCTGAAAGGGTTTTGCAAAGCTTTCCCTTCAATGTCAGTAGTTGCTGTCATGATACCAGAAAATGCCACATAACCTGTCTTCCATGTAATTCTTATGTGCTTGGCTAACTAAAATGGTCCAAAAAATCAAATTAAAGCCATCTGTCATTCTGCTGCTGCTCCAAAGATGTTGTTATTAGCTGTCTGTCATCCTCCTACTGCATGTTACATGCTGTTGCTCAAAAGACACCCGGTCAACACCCTATTTTGACACTTAGAGACAAAAGGACATCTGCAAGGCAGACTGGAAATAATAGGTCTGTGGATTTTAGAGGGGTGAATGAAAAGGAATGCACTGGAAAGAACTGGCATAAGGAATGCAAACAATGCAGTTTTGTTTATTTTGATCTAAAATTCAGGAGCAGAGGGAAAGCAGTAGAGTTAAAAGTCAGTAATTTTAAAATTGGTATTTCAGCCAAAGTCCAATTAAACAACCTTTTATCTGTATCTATTCTGCACAGCTAAAAAGAGTAAAAATCAATAACAGAGTACTACATTCTTTTCATGTTAGAAAATGTAACTGAATATACCTCAGAAGTAGCTATCTTGAATAAGTATGTATCAGACTTGTAAAGATACTTTAAAGCTTACTAAAGCTTACTAATATGATTATTAATAGAATTGTTCCATTTTAAAAATACTAATGACTATGTATCAAAAAACATGCGTATTGCACAGTTTATAGTTTCTATAACGAAGAACTCTAAATCTAATAGAACTTTAAAAGTTACTTGTTTCTGGTCCACAACAACAAACAGTGAGGGTAATAGTCAAGATAATAATGGTTTGCACGCATTGATGTACATGCAAGTGGGAATACTGTGTGTGAGGAAACAGAGCATTAGGCCCTATTAATTTTAAAAATCTTTTGAAAGATTATAAATTATTATGTTAAATAATGGTTAAAAAGTCACTTGATCTCTAGTGTAATTGAGATAAAACAATCAGCTGCCATAGACTTTAAGCGGTCATCCAATCCGTTCTTCTACTCTAGGCAGGGTTACATATAAGTAAACTTCAGTCTCATAACTCACCTGTCAGATGTTTGTCTAAATTACTTTGTAAGTCTCCAGTGAAAGACTCCACAGCTTCCTGAAGCAGCTAATCCAGCACTTCACTATCTTGCCATTAAAAAGGTTTTCTTCTTTTTTCTAATGCCCACCCCAGTTCTGCTGAGGCAATTTAAACACTTCATGTCTTGTCGTGTTGATAGTGGCTATTACCATGTTTTTCCACATTCTTCCTTTCCCTAGACTAAACAAAGCCAACTCTTTCAATCTTTTCTCACAAGTCATGTTTTCTGGACCTCTAATAATTCTTGTTGTTCACCTTTGGGTTCTTGCCAGTTATGTACATACATTTCTCAAACTTTTATCTGCCTTTGGCTGGACACAGCATCCAAGATGAAGCTTTATTCATATGGCAAAGAAGTATTACATCCCATACCTTATATAGCACATTCCCATTTACACAGCCTGTACAAGGATTTATTTTTTGCAGCAGGATAAATCTGCTGACTCACAATCAAATTTCCTTTTGTAGATCTGTCTCCTACTCAGTTGTCTCACGCCTTGTATTTGTCCCCTTGACTGTTCCTATTAAGGCACAGAACTTACTTAACTTTTTCTCATATCTTTCTTCTCATTAGGGCATTTCTTTGAACTCTTGATTTAAAATAAAAGAGCGATTTCTGAGTTCAAAAATGAGATGCTGCAGTCCAAAAAGGGAACTGCTCATAGGTTTACAATGATGGAAAGATGTTGCCATATAAATTAGATGCAGTTTCTCTGCTCCACACTGATCATTAACACAGTCTCTAGTCTCTTATTATAAA
>WYDI02034409.1:36486-49800 GCA_009867235.2 Psittacus erithacus
ATGTTGCCATATAAATTAGATGCAGTTTCTCTGCTCCACACTGATCATTAACACAGTCTCTAGTCTCTTATTATAAATGAAGACAGTAAAGTGACCTCTGGTACAGACTGCTTCATTCTGGCAATGTTTGAATTTTGACTTGATAAAAGGAATTAATAACTTCTGACTTATCATTCATAAATAAAAAGAAAAATGTATATGATCATTAAGCACATGAATGGATAGAAGCACTTTAGATAAAGGTGATTGCATGTTTGGGATTCCAGCTTTGTCTAGAGAATTCAGGAAAAGAATTGCATTTTCTAAATGTCTTGTTAAGTTTTAGAGTAAAAGGTTTTATTCTTTTTAAGTGAAAGAATGTGAATAGATCTGTAGGTACAAAGAAATATTTCAGTCACAAGTCATCTTTCCTAGGAATGCAAGTAGTTCCATGAATAGCAGAACACCTGAAGCCTGATTTCCTGGAGCTCCAGGTTTTGTGACTGAGCTCTCCACTGAATAACAAATTCTGACCAAAGCTCCTTTCATGGCTACAGCACTAACATTGCCCTGCTGCTCTGTTCCTGCTGTCTTTTCTGGTACTGTACTTGAGCATCTATTCCAAGTTTTTATCTCAAGAAAGACTGCTTTGGATCTTCTTCTGTCGCAGTCACAGATTTATTGAAATTTGCAATTTAGTGTCTCTGAAAACTGAAGTTATCTGTCATATTTAGCTGAAATTGGAGAAGTATTTTAAGATTATGAATACACAGGACAACAACAAACATCAAAACTGTTTGTTAACATCAATCTTATTTCCCTAGGAAATCAAGCTAGAAAGCCTGCTGCTGTCTATGCACTGCCATGTCTTTCCACAAAATACAAACTGCTCTGCTCAGGCTTTCCAAATAAACGGGGCCAGAAATAAGGTCTTGCTATAAAAGAAACTTTTTGAGGATTTGAGTGTGAGAGAAAACCAAGGAAATGGCTCACATTGGCCAGAAAGAGTTTGAGTAAAATTCATAGGAACACTAAGACAAGGGGTAAAATGAAAACTGAAATTTCATACTTAATTGCAACTGGCATCAGTGAAATCCCCTCTTATTATGCAGCAAAAAAAATATAATGACACGGTCATTTAAACATCAGTGATGATAATGCAGAAGAACAGGCACATTAGTATTTGAGCTAGCCAAAGCTTTCAGATTTTCCATTTAAATAATTTATGTATTTCTGTCACTTTCCCCTCTTCATTTAGAGCTACTTGGAACTCTCAGGTGTCAAAAGCAAGCTGGAAAAACTGTAGAGAACACAGTGAAAATTTATGAGATCTCAGCCTAGATACTTTCTATAGTCATGTATTTGAAAAGCGAAGCAATAACCTGCTTGGCAATTTTCGGTTCCAATGTATTTTCTTTCTCAAAAAGTAAACAAAGTTCAGTCCTCTTCTCCTTCCTTACAAACAAAAGAACTGAGATGGTCATAATCACATATATTTCTGCTTAAACATTTATTTCTGAGGAAAAGGATTTTTTAAAAGAGAGTGAGAGGAAGTATCTCTGGTCTGTTTTGAACTTGATCATTAAATTGATAATTTTTCCTACCTTCTTGCTTTTCCAAGGTCCCCTCTGTCTTTCCTTCGTAAATTCCTTGCATTGTTTCAACAGCAGTTCCTAGTTCATTAATTCAGGCTTAGGCATCCAGTTCTTTTAAAACAGGGTTCCCTCAATCATTTTCTGGTCATGCAAGTAACCTTCTCAAACAGTAATTTTTTTTTCTCTCAAAAGCAAATCCACCAGTATTATATTTCCCTATCAGAGAACAAATACATGAATTACAAATTCTTCCTTCTCCCCTCATCCCCAACAACCCATTGATTTCACGCACACTTTCCCAGAAAATCCAGCAGCTTCACATTCTCCCTGCCCCCAAATCCATCAGGTTCCCATTCCCACAGTCTATTCCAGCCCCTCTGAATACACCATGCTTCTTATTTCCAAGGACTCAATAAATACCCCAGAAGCTAGGTGTCTTCTCTGGCAGCTCTTCTGTGTAACAGCACCAGCATGACAGTGGCAGCAGATGGGGTGCCTTGCATGCCTCTGCTGACAGCACAACGTGTCAAACCAGTCTTTCTGTGGGGCTCTAATTTTTGGCTGGTTGGCAGACTAGGAAGTGGGAGATTCTGACATCCTTCTGCAGATTAGACTGAAAACAAAAGCCTTCCCCTCCCTCACTCCTTTCAGAGAGAGACAGGCTTAAGACCTTCACATTGCACAGACAATGTAGGCTGCCCCATCCTCCTTTACTGAGCTGGAGAAAGTAAATGCTTCCTGCTGTTACATCACTTGCTTTCCCATGGCATGCTGGAAAGCTGATTCCTGTGACATACACCTACCTCTCTTCCTTCCAAACCACAGAAAAGGGACAGCTTGGTCTTCCCTTGAAGTGATGAGCAAAGCACAGTGTGCATGTGTGTGTGTGTCTGTGTGTGATAAAGCTCCTCATACATTTCGGGGATACTCTGTTTGAAAATATTAGTAACTTCTAATTAGTAATGTCTTAACTGTAATTAGTAAATTTCTAAGTATTCTATTTATTTTAGTGGCTTGCTTGCTTGCTGGATTTGTGAGGTTCAGCCCCCTAAACATTTATAAATGTTTTTATGTTACTAATGCTATTATATGGAAATCAGTTCAGGCATGTTCATGCAAGTCAAAGAGAAGAGGTATTAGGAAATTTAACTGCAAAAATCAAGGTTATTGTAATGAAAAGGAAGGTCTTTCATTTACCTGCATGGCAGAAACAAAATGAAGATCATAATTTGCAATGTTACTTTAGGGAACAGCTCTCAGAAGCTGTCTGTTAATGCACCTTCGAAGTAATTAAACTACTTATTACTTGATCATCTAAATGTGGCATAGGGGACTCCACAATAAACCCATGGTGTTGTATTCTGTTAATAAACATAACTCACTTAACATTTTCATCACAGTAACACAAAATACATACAACACAAAAAATTATTTTACTTAGAGTAATATCCCAAAATAAAAAAAAACCCGATTGCTTATAATAGCTGATCTATTACAAATACCAATCTGCTCTCATCTTTCTCTGCTTTGGAAACGCACTCCAGTTCTGATAAACTGTCAGACCATAAAATAGTTCCAAGCTAATCCTTGCAGACTGAAAATTCCCAGGATTTGTTGTTTCCCTCCCCCTGGCAAGAATTAGGGACTTCCTCGTTCACACAGCAAATCGTTTCCCATGTATTTGCTGTCAGAGCTGTGTTTTACTTGGCCTTTTACCTTACGAATCCAAATTTTTTCAGTCTATTTTTTTTGGACTCAAATCTATATGTACAGGCAATCAGAGTAGTAAGAATACACACTTTTCCTCCCCCTGTCCTCCTCTTTCAAGGCACCTTTGGCCCTCCAACGCCAGAGGTAATTGGTTCATTTCCTTGCTTGCAGTACCATATAGAATAGAACTAACAGCCTTATGTTTATAAGTTCATATATACCTTGCATATGTGTATGAAAAATGCTGTAATTACTGTCCAATCTCTCATCCATGTCACCTCTTCCTCCGTGGACCATTTATCTCTATTGCTTCCTTTCTGCTGTCCCAGGGTAGAACAAACAGCAAAGAGGTGAGCTGCAGAGGCAGTACAGATATAGAAAAATGTGGGGTGGGGGGTGTTCTTCCTCAGTGGAGGAAGAACAGGACAACCAGCATTATCCCTATTTTTACATTACTTCATAGCTGCTAGAAAATATCTTGGTTCCTCAGCTGACACCTCCTTGCATCAGTGAGACTTAAAACTGTACCAGTTCACCTTCTGCATGCGATCCATTTCTTCATGGACACAGCTCAACAGTTTACTTATAATGGTTCCCATATTTTTCCCCTGGAAGAATATGCTCATGTGTTACCACTCCCACTGCACATTCATAATTCTCCAACTGCAAGCTTAAAGAATCTGATTATGTACAGATCAATATAGCTGCATTATATGTCTATTCAAAATCACAGTGTTTGAAATAGGTTTGGAAAGTATCTGTCAGATTAGTCATATCATGATTTTTATGGTGTGAAATGTACAGTAACTATTTGTTCCATTATCCATCTTTGTTATCTTTGGGGAGAAGAAGGTTGAAAGCTTCCATCTTCTGCAGCTAATCTAAAGAGAGAGAAAGAAGAGTCCTTCCAAAGAGACTTTCTGAATAGGAGTCAGTAGAGATGTTAAAAGGGGGTATCAAAGGTGACACCTCAGGTAGGAGTTTTACCCTAGTTGATTCTATGCTAGTCCTAACATGGAACCAGCCTTCTCTTGAGGCTTCTTTCCATGTTGCTAGCCATCTCTTCAGTAATACTTTTGAAGTGGCCTGACCTGGTGTTGAGACCACATTTCTCTTAGATTGGGTTGCCATGTCCAAGCTGACAGTGGATTTTGCTGTAAGAAACTGCCTTATGTCCCACCTTCTACATTAAGGCCCTTACAGACAGCAGCTTTAGAGCACCTCATACTTCCATATGACTGTTCTGACACTACAGATCTGCTCTGTGGATGTGTCCTGCTATGTGAAAAACATGCTTTATGAACTGTGAGTGAGCATACTTGCTGTGATGCAAAGATGTTGGCAGGGAAACTCTTCAGTTGCTCTTTTTAAAGCTGTGCCAGAGCAGGAGCTTTAAAATGGACCACACAGTTTAATCTCTTTGAAATGTCTGCTTTCAGCCCAGTTGTTTCTTATTGGAAAGCACTTTCATTTCTTGTCATTCATCAGCACTTTTGTTTGAACACAATGTTTAATAGTGCACTACGGCCATCAGCTTATGGCATCAACCTTTTTCTATTAAAAAAACCCCAAACCTTCTGTGTTGAAATTAATGGTATTATGTCTCAACCTTGAGGATACATTTTTAGGAGGAGTATTTTGTTTTATGTGTTTTTATGTGCTAAAAGAGCATGCACTCTGATTTACAACATATATATTTATACATTTGTGTAAGTAAATAGATTCAAGTACTAACTTAAAGACCTCTACAGCAAGTGTTTTATGGTAAGTGTACTCCCTAGCATATGGACATGGAGTCAGGTCATGGCACTTGGCCTGCGAGTTGAGTCTGGGGCACTAGTTTGGGACTGTTTTGTGATGAGATGAAATCTACATCCTATGCAAAGTGCCCGATTTCTCCTGTAAAATATAACATATTGAAATAGGTGACTTTGATTGAAGGACCCATTTAAAGCATATAAGTTATTCATTCTTTCTTGCTCTATTCTTTTAGCAAATTGTACATTAGAAAGGAACAAGAAATCATGAAATTTTTTTTTTTTAATTTTTGGGTGAACAGCTTGCAAGGGAAAACCTTATTAGCATTAAAAACAGAAAACAGAAAAGTGGTGGTGGTGGGGGGTTTAAATACTATTATTAAAAAAAAAAATATATTGACCAAAACTGGTCAGGTAAATTTATTCAATTACTAATTTTTCCACTTAAAAAAATTCCTTAATAACAGTCTGTTGGATGCAAATTGTAATTCGGGACAGATTCTCCCCTGGTAATTATTGATAAAGTTTTCCCCATTAATTTTCGACTTTAGCTATTTCAATATAAATAGAATCAGATACTATGCATCTAATGTTCTATTGGCTACATTTTCACTCTGCTCACTTTCAGAGATTTTTTGCAGTGTCATTAATTTACTGTATTTTGGGAGAACATGGGCAGATTTCTGCTCTGACTTACACACCACAGAACATGGAGTCCATTGGTAATGGTCAGGTTGCACAACACTGCATGAAGCAGAATTTAGAAGCAGTATATTATTGCATCTTATATGTTAATCTGCTTAATGTCCAAAGAGTGCTCTTTTTGTTCTAGAACAGTTTTACCTGCCTTCCGCTGACTGGTCCATAGGGGATCAGAGCACTGACTCCATCTTTTTCCAATAATTATTCATAGAGGAAGAAACAAAATAGCGCATGCACTCCTCAGTCTTACTACTTTGACTTTTACATGAGCTACCTGTTTTGTGGGATCTCCTCACTCATTACAGATATGCATGAAAATCAAGAAGCATTTAGCATGGTGAAAACAAACTGGTTGGCTTCTGCTCTCTGTACTCCACCATTTCCCTACCTCCTGCTTCACATTTGTGGCACATTTACTGCTTTCTTGGTATTATGCTTTCTCAACTGTATTTCCCAAGCATTAATTTCACATAATAGATCTCTGTGCTTGATCAGATAATGTATATACACTGTGTTGCTCTCCAAGCCATACATATTTTCACTAAAACATGTCTCAAAAGTGAGCCAAGAATCCTGCAGAAATAGGCCTGACACCAACTGTTACTAATTTTAAGAACTTCTGTGGATGAAGATCAGGCCACTTTTGCAAACTGGTGCATAGACTGAGAAAATAATAATAATCTAAAGATATAATTCAGAAAAGATTTAAACCTGTGCTTCGTTTCACACGTGTAAGCGGTCTCCAAGAAATCAATGGGATTATTCATGTGCATAAAGTTAAATGCATCCATAAATCTTCGTGAAGCTCTCACCCAAGAGTCCAGGCTTGCATTTATTGTCAATATGGATTTTAGTACTAGAGGCAATTTCATCAATGACTTAAACATGCTCATACATAGTAGCATCTCATATTCATGGCTGCATGTATGTCATTGATCAGGTCCTTAAATAATAAGTGGAGTGGCAGAAAAGAGATTTTTTTTTTCAGTCTGCTCAACTTTAGTATTATAACCCCCTGACAAGCTTTAAATATGTATCTCTTCTTGCTTTTTAACTCTGAAAAGACAGAAAATATTCTTTCATACCAAGCTAATCTGTTCCTTCATTCTTCATCAAGACTGCGGATTCTGCCACCCAAGGTTCTTGATTTTATTTTATAATTAGATTACTAATGATAAATTAGTCTCCCTCTTACCCATGTTTGGACTAGATTAGATTTGATTCTTTTATTATGGCTGGTTTAGTGTTCCTTTTCCTGTAAGAATTTCCTTCCCTTTACCTTAGCAAATATAATCTACCCTCATGTAGCTGCTTTATTTTTGACCCTTTGACTCTCTTTGATGTATATTCAAGCATCTTCAATTAAATATAACTGAGCTAAAGAGAGGATTGACCTCATATTTTTACAGCTGTATCACAAATTCTTCTTCCTAAGGATTTCAAACTGCATTTGCTATTCATCACTTGTCATTAAAGATACATCAGAAAAATATTTTGTGTGTTTATTGTGGGTCTCCTGAAATTTAGATTCATCTGCCCTAAAATTCTAACACTTCGACCGTGTTTATTAACTCTACCTATCTTCATAGAATTGGATTAGAATCGGTTCTAATCATCTTCCCTTGAAGGACTGTTACCTGGCTATTTTGTGTCTTTCACACTACAATTCTGTAAATCAAAAAGATAACTTTTCTTAATGAGCTTCTTCATTAATACTGATTCTTCACTCTGCCATTGAGTCTTAGCACAGTTTAGCTTTACAGACTTCAGTGAAATTGTGCTGACATGGAAACATTGTGAAGATAGAGATAGAAACTGCATCAGATTAAATCATATAATTTGGAACCATGTTTCTGGATTTCCTTCACAAGTTCCATGAAAAATGGCATGTATTAACTAACAGCATTAGAATTATATTGGTCCAATGCCTGTATAAGATCAGAATCAATTCTTATATAATATGGTCAGATAGAAGGAAGCTGGAAAAAATGCAATCATTCAAATTTACCATTATCTGCCGATTATTGTGTATTATTTGAGAAACAGGCAGCAGCTGTAATCTGCATTTAACTAGTTAATAGACTCTTACATGTGTTTGGGCATATACTGTCCACAAAGCCTTAATACCATGGCATATTCTTTACTAAGTCTGACATTGGCAGCATTACTTACCACTTTTAGTTGATCCTTCCATCCACTAGTCACATTCTGGGTTTACTCAAGCAAGGAAGCTGCTAGCTATTCACTCCCTGAAGGCTGCGCTTGCACTGCGTATGCTGTATTGCAGCTACTTGGGGTTGTTTCAGTTTAAGGTTGATTTAATGCGTTCTAAAACCAGCCCACAGGCTTGCATTTTCCTGATGCCTCCTATCTACATGCACACGACCTACCCAGAAATAGTTTCCTGAGGCACAGACAAACAAAACTCTCTGGATGGTCTACTTTCTTCCTTGCTGCTTGTTTTGGCTGGCCTGGGACCCAGCGAAGGGCCCCTGTCATGCCCAGTCTATTTCAGCATTTCAACATTCATTTCAGCTGCTACACAATCCACATCGTTCAGAAGAAGCCATAATAAAATGGTTGTTAAAGTGCAAGTTTGGATGACAAGCATGCAGAAGAAACAGGCTGGTAACAACACTTAGAGCTAGGCTATGTAGGAGTGGTAGTGGTCCCAGACAGAACAGTGTCATGGTAATGGGATGGTTCAATGAAGATGTGCTGCTTCTGGATGATAAATAGAAACCCTTAAGATGAATATGCCACATGGAGATACACCCATCCTGGTATTAAACTTATCGAGACCGAGCATATCTAGTACGACTGACCATAATCAGACTATGAGAGGGAAAAAGCAGGTGCACCTGGAAACTGGAAAATGCCTGTCTTCCTACTGAAAGTCTCAGATGCCCAAATTTTTGCTAGTTGTGCCATAGTATTCCTTTCTGGAAAAAAACAACAAACACACAAATATATCCAAGAAGCAAGAGAGAGACAAATTGATCAAAGTGATAGTGACAAAAGCTCCAAACCTTTATAAATGCACAGTTAAGTACATTTGCAGCTCAAATCACAGTCTCCAGCAACACTTTAGCCCAGAAAACATAGGAAATAAAGTCTGATCATAGCCAATCACAACTTTGCTGTTCAAACAATCTCCTACATTGCACAAATTCATATATTCTCCCTCAGCTGACTGCAAAGAAGGGACCTAGTATGCAGCACCTTCATCATTCTAAAGCAAAACTGGTGTCTGAAAGAAATGCAATGACCTGCATTTGCTGTACACTTTGAGCACACGCCTAAATAAGAGTTCCTTGCCTACTCCATTTTAGCACACTTTCATGCAGGTTTCCATCTTTACTTGCTCGCATTTGACAATACCACTGGTAAAACAAAAACCAAAAGGGCATAACTAACGAAATGGATGCCAAAAGGCATCCAAACACAGTAACCTGAACCTCTTAAAGTATTCATGCACCTGTGGCTTTTCATTCAAGAGCAGTGAAGGGTGCTAGATATGACCTCAAATAACCTTCCTTCACAATCCAAGCGCTGTCAAGGTTTTGCAGCTAATGCCTCCCTTTGCCATCTGTCCCTTTACACTCAGCTCAGTGAATGGAACTAGGTTGCATGTGCATAGTTTTTAGTAGGAATCAATAGCTTCTAGTTTGGAAGAACAGATTTATGGTTCATGGAATAGTTCATGGATATAATATTGCACTCCCATGTTTTTAGAAACATAACTAAATTACTCTTGCTGTTAAATCCTAAAATTGGTAGTAAAAGAAGGAGGGAAGGAATTTATTAACTTCTTAGGGGAAAAAACTTCCTGGGTGAAAAAAAGACTCTGGAAGAGACACTAGAATTTAGAAGACACACTGATTAAGAAGGTACCTTAATGCTTGGTTCTGATGTATTTTTTTAGTAGTTTGCATCATTTACCTTCATTGAGTCACTCAGAGCATCAGGGTCACCACAACCAATTTTCTGCCTGCTTGTTACACTTGCCGCTGATGTGAAACTACAATTTCCATTGCTAACAATAAGTCCATGGTTCAAACTCTGAGAAGCTTTAATCTGTTGAAACAACATCTCTGAAAACTGTCAAGTAAGACGCAGTCCAATTCCTCACTTGGTTAATGTCAAATGCTTGTTTCTGAGGGTAATCAGTAGAATCATGTGAAGAACTGCATTCATCTCACATAACTTCAGACATATAGGTATGGCATTTAGAGCATCCTGGCTGCAAGACTTGCTCTGCAGCTGATGGAGATGATACATAGGTAGGCAGCATATCCCATTTTCCTGAAATGAATGAATTCATTCCTGGAGGTGCTGCTTCTTTAACCACAAGGGGTGCCTAAAGATCTAGCATTGACTCTGTTCCTGTAAGACAGCAATGAGAAATAATGTACTATATATAGCTAGAGGAATTAAAAACCTTGTGAAATGAATCATAACTAGAAAACCAAACCCCCAAATTTTGATATTCTGTAAAGGAACAGGAAAATTTAGAGGTTTTTTTCTAGATTTGAAATGCCATGGACGTGCTGATCTTTTTGAAAGGTAAATGCCGCATCTTCTTCAGTCAGGCTTCTAGAAAAAGGTTTGATGACATTTTTTTGCCAATTCTAGTTATAACCATGGGTGCTGGCTTGACAAAGGTTTCTGGTCTTTCCATGCTCAGCATTTGAAGACTGCTTAGTCCCAGAAGGATTATTGTTTAGCAAGGCTTGTAGAGTACTCTAGTCAGCCAGACAATGATAACTAGATCTCTAGCTGTGGACTTAGGAATTTTATAAGTTCTACTGAAGAAGGTTTACAACATGCAGAAGCTTCCAAACACTGAAGAAACCACTTCTTATTCTCTGTACAGACTCTATCATGTGATTTTTATTATTTTTTTTACTGGACTTCTTAAGTCCTTAAGGATACAAATTATTATATCCTTATTATTTTCAACATCTCTTTTTCTCTAAGTGTCTAATAATATTTAGTGTTCCGCAGTGGGATGAAAATTTTAGTTTTAAATTTTCCAATAAATTTCAGATAGTGTCTCTCATTTGTCATAGAAAACTTCTATAGCTTTGAAGTACTGCTGAAGCTTTATGTCATTGCTTCTTTAAGCAATTTTCAGATGCTATAATGAGGCAGGAAGGCAGATGCCTAAAAATTTCAGACAAAAGCCCACATTGTGAAAACTTTTCTGACTCACTGTCTTATTAGGCTGTAGCTGAGGTTTAATGTGGTCTGCTTCTCTTTGTAATGCTAGCTCTATTACTATTTTAAACAACTATTTCATAAAACTCTTTACCGCCAATGTGCTATGAATCATTAAGAATGTTGTTTGGAAGATGATTTTCTTCTTCCTCACATTTTGCTGTAGTAAATTTCCACTTTAATACAAGCACTGACTGCATCCTTAAGTGGAAATTCATTACTCTTAATTTGAGTGGAGAGATAAGCAATCACTGCTCAGCTTTTACATTTGTTAACTACTAACATTTAACAGGTTCTGGCAACATGTTCAGCCAAGTTCAAGACAGAACTGAAGGCAGCCTTTTGACTCTTAATGATTAAAAAGAGTGACAATAGCAGCATGTCACTTCAGACAGCTAGGAACAGAACCTGGAGTTAAAAGTACCTGTGGACTCTATTCAGATACTGATTCTGTATGTGACAGGATCCTTCCAGAAGCATAGACAGATCACTACTTTTGTGGATACTTTTCTAAAGCTCCAAACTGTGAGCAATAGTTTGAGTAAATCTCTTTGAAGGCACAAAGAAGGAAATCTGGGATAGGGGCACAACAAGAACAGAGAAGTCCATGACCATATAGGAGGTGATCCACTGAATTGCTGGTTCTGAATTGTTGCCCACATTCATGTTTTATGAATGCCATGATTCATTTATGAATTCATTTATGAATGCCATGATATGCCATGGCCATATCAGCCATGATTTATGGCTACTCATGGACTGCACATAGAGTAAGCTGTGACTGTAGGCTTTCCATTTAAAACTTTGTCTGATGGCTGAAGTCACAGCCACCACAGATAGCTGCCTTTGTGTTATGGCCTGCACTGTCTGGTCTGCCTTTTGCCTGAATTATACCATCCTTTCGTTTTACCATACTGACTGGATTGTAACAAAACACCCATCTTCAACAAGCCAAATAATGGCTGAGTGCTCCCATTCTGAACCTTAAAGAAAGATCCTGAATATTGAAGAGAAGAGGTGGTGAGAAGAGAAATTAGATATGGCAAGTAAGGGCAGTTATGTTGAGGCCACAGAAACTCTATATTTTTCTAATGTTAATGTGGTCTTAACAAAGAACAAAGGATAACATAATGGCAAGTAGCTTAAAGCAATGGTGGAGCTTTGCAGGATTTTTCCAGGCATTTCTGCAATTTCAAAAAAAACCACATGAAATATAAGCAAATCTGTAATTAGTTAAAAATAGTTTCATGTTTTTGCTTTTGTTTTTTTTTTAAACTTGAAAAATCAGTGAAAATTTAGATAATTTGAAACGTTTTGCCAGTTTTCAAGAGTAGTCTTATCATTGCTCTTATTATTTGTATTGCAACACTAGATATGAGTTCAAATTATGGACCAGACAGCACTAGCCCTGCTCTAATCTTACTGTTTCTGTATAATACAAGAGAAAACATCACTCAAGAAAAACAGGATATCACAAGGAAGCCATACAGCAATGCTGATTAGTGTGGCAGACAGATCAGTGTT
Source organism: Psittacus erithacus (assembly GCA_009867235.2). NCBI lineage: Eukaryota > Metazoa > Chordata > Aves > Psittaciformes > Psittacidae > Psittacus > Psittacus erithacus. The sequence goes on from WYDI02034409.1 coordinate 48,974, forward strand.
AACCACTAACTTCCCTGTATCATAGCAAAGGAGAGGCTAAAAGTGGAACGTGAGCCAGCAATGTTTTGCTAGAGGTAACTTCAACAAAGGCAGGAAAGTTAGAGAGAAGGGTTAGAGATGACTGGCACACAAATTTGATTAATGACTTTTGGAGACTAGCATAAAGTAAAGATGGAAGAGTCAGCACTTACAAGAAAATAAGAAAAGAAAGTCTAAATGGAAATAAGGCACAAAATGCACTGAGAAAAATAAAATCAACACCTTACTTAGAATGACAGGAGATGAAAACAAAGAATCAGCCTTCTAAGAACATCTTCCAGGGATTGAGAAGCTCCAGAAAAAAAAAAAGCCAAGCTTTCCTGCAACTCATTCTCCAGAGAAAACAGAGCAGCTTTATTTATAAAGCAATAAAAGAAACCAAGAGTTTGTAACTGAAAAGATTTAATCTGGGCAATTGTGCAAATTGATGCATGCTTTAAAGTCAAGAAATCATTTTAATCACAATATATTATAGAGTAACATTCAACCTAGCAGTACAACGATCCTATTTGCAGTCTGCAATCTGCTGAGGTCAGTCAAGATGCCTGGAGGCCCAGGAAAATGTCCCACATTACGCCTGTGTTGTAGTTTAAGCCCAGCTGGTAACTCAGTACCACTCAGCAGCTAGCTCACTCCCTGCCTTTCTCCCCCTAGCTCCCAGAGGGATGAGGAGGAGAATCAAAAGAATGTAACTCCCATGGGTTAAGCTAAGAACAGTCCAGTAACTAAGGTATAACACAAACCATTGCTGCTACCACCAGTAATAATAATGATAAGGGAAATAACAA